>JAUZNJ010029552.1:0-15347 GCA_034780135.1 Jordanella pulchra | reverse complement strand
AGTTATAGATTTCGAGCCTTGTTTATTTAGATATTCAGGAATTAAACCTCTTGTTTAATTAAACCCTAACATTCAGTTTCTCCAAAAAAATACAAATAAAATAAAAAATCTGTATATTACATAGTACACAATTGTTAGATAATAGATTGCTGACACTTCCAACAGTAAGTCACATTACCCTCTTCACAATGATGTTAAGCAGAAAACAGGATTGCTGAAAAAGTTGGATGTTCACAGAATGCTATATACAAACGTGTTACTGGAAAATTCAGTGGAAGGAAAAAAGGTATTGCCAGGAATAAACACAGAATCCCGGGGCCCAGTACGAGCACCTAATGCTTACTTTTATCAAAAGCTTTGAAGCTGCTATATATTTTTTTAGCAGGGGTTAAGGCCTGAACACCCTGCCAAATTGTACCAATGCCTGCTTTACAGACTCTTGAATCACTTTACCTAATAGGCCATGAAACTGACCAAACCTAAGTCTGTCAAAGTGACAGTGGAAGGTAACAGAACCAACAAAGCAGCTTAGATAAATGCTGCTAATAGAACATCATCAGTTTTCTTAAAAACCTCAGCAGAGTCACAGGCTAGTTGCCAAAAATCAGCCAAAATTTTCTGCAGGGTGGTAGGGCTCTCCCTTATAGGTAGAGTGGGAGCTCAGTTTTCAGGAGAGACTCGGAGTGGAGCTGTTTCTCCTGAGGTGGCTCGGACTTGTTTTGCTGACGCCCCCTAGGTGCCTCTCTTTTGGAGGTGTTCCAGGCACGTCCCACCGGGAAGAGGCCCAGGGGGCGACCCAGGACACACTGGAGGAACAATGTTGCTCAGCTGGCCCAGGAGCACCTCGGGTTTCCTCCAGAAGAGCTTGAGGAGGTATCTGGGGAGAGTGAAGTCTAGAAGTCTGTCAGGAGTCTGTGCTAAAACTGCTGCCCCCGCAACCTTGTCGGGATGAAGAGGAAGACGACTAAAGTTGCAAAGGGGGGACCGACATCATATTGAACAAGTCATGAGTCAAGGCAGGTGGGGTTATACTTTTGGCAATATAGTGTATATTGTAAGTAGGCCCAATTTTCTGAATAAAAAAACAGGATACCTTCATTTTGGTGTAATATTCCAAATTTTTGAGAACTGAACCTAGGTTGTTTTTTTTTTTTTGCATATTTGCATACAGTAAATCTATAGAAGTTTACGTTTTAGAAGTGAATTATTAGTAAGAAATTATTGAATTGAAAATATTACTTTTAAAATTATATTTTAATCATTTTCTCATTTATTCAGCTGTGTAGAGAAGAGTCCTGGTGGAAATAATCAAAACATTTTTTCTCATGTTTTAGGATTTATAAAAATCCAAAACCAAAAAAGGGGCAAAAGGACTTGCAGGATGTGTACCCTCTTCCTTAGTGTCGCTGCATCCCACTATGCACTGCAGTGTTTGCCTGAGGCCCACAGTGTCACAGCTCTGAGCAGTGAGATTAGCCCATCATTCACTGTGAATCGTGCAGCTTTCAATACTTGCTTACAGCGAGCGCTTTTGGGCCATTCGAAAGCTCAGCAAGGCCGTGCAGCAAAGCCAAAGGTGTTTGGTTTACCTGAGTTTCTCTTTGGTTTGTGGATAAAGTGATCACCTGGATTAGGGGGAGGAGCCACGTCCTGCCCCTGTCTGGCCAGCATGGGGTCGTATTCCTTCCCGTCGTAGTTAGCGTCGAAGAACTTTTTGAACCACTGCACGAATTCAAAGTTGTCCTGGAATTTTCCTTTAACAAGCTTTTCTACTGGAATTATCTAGGAAGTGGAAACATAAAACACCTGTAAGCCTCTGTGAGAAAAGGGTGTTTTAAATTTAGGAGGTAAAAACAGCCTTACTTTGTCAACACTCATCCTTTTAAAAGCTGCTTGAAGAACTTTGAAGTTGTGTATAAACTCGTGCTCCAGCTTGGCTTGAAATTTGACTTTTTTTAGAAGAATGCAGCCTGGAAATAACATGTCCATGAACTGGCAGTATGCTGCTCCTGGATAACACAAACAGGCAACAACTTCTTTGTGTTAGATTAATAAGAGAGACATCAGCAGCCATTCCCACACAATCTCCCATACATCTCAGTCTCACCTGAACAGAGCTGCTCGATCTTGGTGTATGTAAGATGCAGGGAGTCGTTGACCCAGGCAAGCATGTCATGTCGACTGAGGTTATCAATGGACACGGATGTGGCGTACACGTTTACTGCCATCCCCTTCTTGAGAGAAAACAGAACAATGCTCCTTCCATAAGACATGAAATGTTCATCGTTTGGCAGCTGTATGTACGTTAAAAACACTTGTTACTTTTATAAAATCCTTTGAGGGTTTCTATAGACTCATATGTAGAAGTGTATAAAGGTTGAGTCTGAGAAAGTGAAAGAGATTTGAAAACCTCTCATACCTACAGAATGTGTATGTGTGTATAGACCTATACCTTCCTTGCCTTTGCTGATTAAAAACTCTTAATATTGCAGCTGGGGATTCAGTAGACTGACCCTGTTTAACCAAGTCACAAAATGGCCTATAGGAAATATATTTATATTCTGATTGTACACTAGTTATAATCTACAGATGTGAGCATAATCCTCTATAGATTAAACCGGGATTGGAAATCCTCCACTTTGAGAGCAGCTTTACACATCTGGCATCTGCAGACTGAATGGAGCAGTGTTATAGGCACCTCCCTGAACTTAGACTTTACACATCATGTCAGTTTTTCTTCAATAACTAAGTTAAATTTAAAGCTGGAATCTGCACAATGAGTGCAACGTTTGCAAAGCGCACAGCAGCGTTTTGTAGTAGAGCTCGGCTGCCTCACAATCACTTGATGACCACCCCCCTTTATCTCAATCTCAATCTCGGCCGCTGCTTCCAGGAGCGGTGGCTTAGTATAAGAATAAGCGGCGCACGGATACATTGTATTGTGGAGAAAAATGTGTTGGGCCTTGAAAAAAAAAAGAAGAAAAGAAAGAAAGCTGCCGCAAAGCCTTGAGAAAACCGCTGAAGTCCACAAATATAAATGGGCGGGGGTCTGGCATGTCGGGTCGGAGCTGAGAACAATAAATGCGCCTATTAGGTGACACTGGAAGCCCCTTTAGTTAAAAAGCCGCAACGCCGGAGCTACTCTCCTATAGCGGCCCCCTCTACAGGCCTCCCCCCCAATACATTAGGACTGTCAGCGCAAGGGGGGGGGGGCATCCTCTCTGTGTGTGGGGGGGTAAGGTAAAACACGTTTCCACGCGCAAATAAGAAGCTGAGGGGCAGGCAAGTGGGTCAGCCAGATATTAAAGTAATGCTACTCACTGCGGTTCGTGTTGTTATTTGGCTGGCAGGAGTCCTTATGGTAATGCGCGGTGCAGTGCTTGGTAACGGGCCGCCCTGTCTGAGCCTGCAACAATCCGGCCTCTACTGCGCAGGCGCCCGACTCCATGCTGTTAAAAGGCTCATTATAAATAGGACTTTGGCCCGTTCCTGCTAAGAGACACATGATGTGTCGGGTTGGTTTTTTAAGCCTGTTAGTGACACGATACAAGAGGTTCACAAGAGGTCAGGCAGCACAGCAAGTAGCTTATGGTGAAGCTAAGATACATTCACGGGGGGAAAAGGTGGACTCGCTTTTATTCTTGGGTTTTATATATCAGTACAATATAAAAATAATTAGTTTTAGGTTTTGAAATTATTTAAATTAAACACTCAATGTAAAAAAATAGCCTACTATTTTAGAACAAATGAAGCAGCTGTGTGCTTCTAATTTAAGCACATTAAGCAGATCATCATAGCTATAAGCACCTCGAAATGCGGGTTTGTGGGTATAGAGATGTGTGTGTGTGTAAATGAACAAGAGAAAATAGGTCAGCTATATGACCCTTGAGAAGTTATCTCTGCCAGCGGTGGTTCATAAAAACATTACAACCACACAGGTCCACTATCCACACAAGCGGCACTGGGCAAGGAAGAAAGGATCTCCTTATTAGCTCTTTCAAAAATAAATGTTAAATTGTTGATATCTAGGTCTAATCTTTGTATCGATGTCTAAAGGAGTTGTATTAAATTTAAATAATAATGTATATGTCCTTAGGTTTACTCCAAATTACGATGAATAAAAACAAAATGTGTAGTCTGAGGGAAAAGTTAGAAAACACTGCCCCCTAATGGGGGTTTGACCCTTTCGGTTCTTGCAGCCACCAACCTATGACCCCATTTTGAGGAACGTTTGTCAAGCTTTTGCCAGGTCCTCTTACTTTGTCTTCTTATGCACATACACAAAAATATTATTTTTCAATAAATCTGTAATTAGTATTTTACCTCCCGCTTTTTTTTTTACCATATTGTTAAATTTTATGTTAAAACTCCCTTTGGCCAAATGAGTAAAAAAACACTTTCCAAAAATATTTCCTTGACTGTTCGGATGATCATCTTCTGCATTAAGACCCCACCCCTGGCTTTAGTTAGCAAGAAAAGTGACTTAAACTTTCTTTGGCCACCACGGGTTCTGCACACACTTCATTTAAGTTAGCTGTAATCTCTTCTGTATAAAAAAGCGTTTCAACGTCAAAATTTAAGTCAAAAGCTTATCTGAAAATGCATCATGAAACAAGAGAAATGATGTTAAGCCAAATAGAATGGCTGGGAAAGAATCAAGATGCTTCAAAGCATGCAAACCTCAAATGATGATAATGGTGAAAATTTCTGTCTTGTTACCTAAGATTAGACTCAACTAGCTTTATAAAAGAGAAAATTATTTTCATATTGTTTGTGTTAAATCTACTCAAAAAAATTTATGTTTTTTTTTTTCCAATGGCTCTCAATTCCATTCAAAGACATTTTATTAAACTCATTTCTAACATACTCCACAGTATGTATTATTGTTTACATGTCTGAGGGTAAAATACTTCAATACCAGCCTTGTGATCCTTGTGACCTTATCAATGCTTAAACAAACAGCTTATGATTTCATTGTGGTTTATTTGTACTTAAATCATGTGATAAAGAGCTGCAAGACAAAAACAGGAGAACGAGGAATTCAATGTGACAACACATCGTTCAGCACCAGTGTACAGTATGTTTGGGAGGGGAAAAACACTGCAAGATCCACTGGAGTATTACACAACGAAAAACAGAAATCAAAGACCCATAAGCTCTGTGTATTCCAGCCTAAATAAGATAAATGGAGGCTTTTTCACTAATAGGAGGAAACTTTAAAAAAGCACTACTGTGTTTCTGTTCTAAATAAACGATGCATACTTTTAAAAAGGCAATGGATCCCATGTAAAACTTGGCATTAACTTTCTAACACCTCAACTTTCTAACATGTTTCACAGTGGTGATGCCAGGCTGGAGAGTTAGAGCTGCAACATCGATGCTCTATCCTTAAGGATCCGTGACAGAAATTCTTGTGAGCGACTGTTCATGATCTACACATTTGTTTATGAGTTTAGTGTTGTCAGGTGTTAAAAAGGCCGTTTGGGTGAGATTATTTTGATCAGTGTTGAAATAGTTCTGGTTATAAAGAATGTAGAGTAAAATAATTAATTGTGCTTGACAAAATAATAGCAGTCATACTACAAATAAGGGTCACAGCAGAGGTTCATTCACATTTAGTGGGGTTGAAAGGGAAGTCAATCCTGCTGCATGGCTGTAAACATAAACTGAAATAGGAATTTTAAACACAGAACTCCCTCATTTTGATCCAAATACAAAGCAAATCAAACATAAAATATTTACAAAATAAAAGTAAAGCTCAGTGAACATTCTTCCTTCAACTGATCAAAACTAACAACTTGTTTAATACATATCAGCGTTGTGTCAACAAAAGTTACATTTTATTCACCAAGGCCTGCAGTAAAAATGATCTCATAACATTAAGTGACGTAAAAAGGCATCTAAATAGTACATGACACAAGTGCAAAAGTTGTATCTTACAGTGAGGTAACACCATTGCATCATTAAAACAATGTCTCCTTTGCTATAAGATACAGTGCTTTCCCCTAAAATGATAAAGAAAAACAAAACAAGAAAAAACAATGGGACTGAACTTAAACTCATTTTCTAAGCTGCTTTCATATTTGGTTACATCATGACTAAATTTTGGTAGCAGTTATTACATCATTGTTTCCAGATTGAGTATAGTTATATGATCATGTGGTACAGTTTTACAAACCTTCCGAACTGCGGAATTTAAACTAAGAAATAAAACAAAACCAAAAGATGATTCTGTCTTTCCATACATAATCAAATTTTCTAAAAGAAAGTCGAGTCTTCTTGTTCTGCCTCTTGTTTTCCTTGGGGTAACCTAATTGGTTACCAGATCCCGCTGGATCTTCCTCCAGGAGGAGCCAGGATCCGGGCCGAGGATCTCTTTGGAATGTTGTCATCAATCTGAGCACCTGTGTCCAAAAAAAAGTTTTTTTTTCTCAGTGTGTTTCTCATGACACTAGAGAAAGATCTTGTGTTACGATCGTAGGTAGATTTAAAAAGTAAGGCATTATTTTGAAAGTTAAAATGAATTCTTAATGCTTTAGAGTGACCGGTCAAAACCAAAATGCGCACAACCCTAAAGTAATAAATTCTAAATTAAAAATAAAAAAGTGCCATGAATGCATATTCACTCTGTCTTTTTCAGATACAAATTAAAAAAGAAATCTGCAACCTATTGCCTTTAGAAGTCACCTTATTAGAAAATACAGTCAACCTGTGGGTAAGATAGTATCAGTAAGAGTGTAGTTGTTCTCACAGGCATACAGGGGCCACGGCACATGTGTAGATGAAGGTTGCCGTAGCTCTTTTGAACATGTATTTGTTTGTTTTTTTCCCTTTTCCTTAACTCAGAAAAAAAGAAATCCCATATTTTTGTATTTCTATATTAAAACATTTAAAGTTTGAAACTAATGCATCCATTTCCAGGTTCCTAATCCTACCTCAAAGCCAAACTAGTCATTACAGCGCCCTCATTGGGCCACTTTTTCAAAGCTCTTCTTAGGTTAGATGACACAGAAGTACAAACTTCCATAAATAGCTTAAAATAAATCTTTTGTTATGCTAAGCTGTTATGTTTCACAATTCAAAATATACCAATGCTGCTGAGTTTTGTTAAGGCTGATCCTCACCAGAAAGGCTGAAGCTAGACTCGTGGAGGTCCCTCACACCCCCATGACGGGTGCAGGGGCGCGTTGGTGTGTCCAAATCTGAGGAGCCAATGTCCCTCTTCCCTGAATTCACCACAGCAACAACGTCACCTATGTAGGGTTCCCGCTCAACAGCTTTCACCGCCTGGCTCTGGTAGAACAAGGGGATAAACAGATATAAAAGTTAAATCCGGAAAAGAAAACAGTCATCGTGACAAAAAAAAAAAAAAAAATCTTTAATAGTATTCATAGCTGACATCCATGCTGTATGATGCCTGAGTTTACTTGCAGCCAGTGTGGTACCTTTTCTCTCTGAACCATCTTTTTGTAAAGGTAATCAGGGAAAGTCCTCAAAGGGCAGAACTTCCCAGAGCCCTCAGCACACGTGAACATGCCATTTTCATAGACCAGACGTCCACGGCTGATGGTGACCAGGGGCACGCCGCGACAACGGAGGCCTTCGTACAAGTTTATATCACCTCCCTGGAACTGATTATCCACTGAAATGGTCCTGCAGGCAGATATGAAAACAGAGATGACCGAGTTCACTTTGGCAAAAGCTTGATTAACCTCTGAAAATGGAGATAACAGCTTCAGTGAGACAAGCTGGTCAATAAATGCATGGCTTGAGTTTCATACTTGGATCCCTCGGGGTCCCAGACCACCACATCAGCATCTGCTCCAGGGATGATCCTGCCTTTCCGGGGGTACAGGTTGTAGATCTTAGCAGCATTAGAGCTTGTGATGGCAACAAAACGATTTTCATCCATTTTACCACCAACCTGCAAGTAAGAAAAATGAATTTATAGAAACAAATACTCCAATGCAAGAAAATTAAAAAGTTGTGTTTTCTGGTACACATCTTCATGTTTCAAATCATGAAATAAATCAAATCTCAGAGAAGGAATAAATGAATCATCGTCAAACAATTATTTAATGTTCTAAAGGAAAGAGTCTATTCGAAATAATGCTGAACATTTTCCTTAATCAATGCATTTCACAATAGACTTTAAAATCCTTCTATTAGTCTATAAATCACTAAATGGATCAGCACCTCAATAATAACAGATTTATTGTCAGCGTTTCAACCTCTAAGACCACTCAGGTTTTCAAATTCAAGCCTACTTTGTCCACCCAGAACCAGAACCAAACATGTAGAAGCAGCATTCAGTTCCTATGATCCACTTATCTGGAACAAACTCCCAGAAGACTGTAAAGTATTGAAAGCCTGAGTTCTTTCAAGTCAAAGTTAAAAACCTATTTGCTGCCTTTGACTGTTGAAGTTAAACTGAGGTATTTTTAGTTTAAGCTTGTGGTCAAACTGTTTTATCTGTTTTATTCATGTTTGAAATGTTTATTTCCTTTTAGTCTGCTTTTATTTTTCTTCTATTTTATTGTCTATTTAAAGTAAAGCTCTTTGAACTGTTCATGTACTGAATTGTGCAATACAAATAAACTTCACATACCATCACACAACCAGCATTATGTTTGACTGCTAGTATGATGATATATTTTAAAATAAACTAATAAACTAAATAAACAGAAACTTGTAAACTTAATCTAAGACACCACTTGTATCTCATCAGTCCACAGAATATTTTCCCAAAGCATTTTTGTTCATTTCAGGCAACTGTCATTTTTGCTTTGAAGCTCTCAAATTTTTGTTATTACTGCTCAAGGAAGGGGTCCAGGGGGCATCTGAAAAAGATGTCCAAGCCATCTCATCTGACTTCTCATGATGTAGAGGAGAAGCGGCTTTACTCTGAGCCTATTCTGAATAGCCAAGCCCCTCACCTTATCTCTATGGGAGTACCCAACCACCCTGCGGAGAAAGTTAATTTTAGCTACTTGTATCTGGGATCTCATCCTTTCAGTCATGATCCAGATTTTGTGACCAGCAATCAGCTGGTTTTCCCTAGATATAAAACAGAACAAATCTGACTGTGCAATCTGGTTGAATTGTTTCAGTAAATTGTCTTGAGATGAAATGTGTTGAATTAGTTCTATATAAATAAACTGAATTGATTTAAGTTATTTAAATAGCTTGGAGTGGGACTTCTAGATTTGGAAGTTAAGTTTGATAGAGAAGCCATGGAGAGACCTAGAGATTAGGGTGATGGGAAAAAGACATTCCATCCAGGACTAGGAGCTGTCCACCAAAAATGGTATTGTGGTTTCTTGCTTGTAAAACTGAACCATGAGTAACAGTAACTTCAGGATATATTAAGACATTCAGATATATTTTCACACAGGGCAAGGTTGATTTGGATTTATCTGCTTTGAAAAATTTAAATGACACAAAAAGGAAGAATAACTGAAAAAGTCGTGTTTTTTTTAAAACCAGTTTCTTTTTCTCTATTAGATGTGCTATTTTTGGAAGCTTTCTGGCTGCCAAACAAAAGAGCTACACATACCACTCCTCTCTCCCAAATGACGCTCATACGGTCCTGAATGCCTGGAAGACCATGAGGAATCTTTGTGAAATCATCCTTGCCCATGGCTCTCTGTTTAACTGTGAATGGACGGTGGTCAGATGTCAGGACATTGAGAGTGTCGCTGGGAAAAAAGCAGATGGCCACATTAGATCACATTATTTCACCACATGACTGGAAACAAACCAGAAGCACTGACATCAGCTATTATAAATGAGAAATGTTTTAGAGTTTCCTCACTTTCCCAACAGACTCATTAGGAAGTTTGGAGTACTGGGGTCAAGGCGGAGAGGAGGCACAGTGACATGGGCAGCTGCATGGGACCAGTCCTGGTGATAGTACTGCATGCCGTTGAGGACAGCATGGGCTGTGGTTGTCTCTCCATGAACAACCTTACCTGTGACCACACAAAATAAAAGCAGATAAAAGGAAAAGCAGGGAAACAACAGCAATGTAAAGTAAGTCAGATTTACCTTGCATTTTAGCTGAAGCCACCACATCTCCTGCAGACATGCTGGACACATTGACGAGATAGATTGGGCAGTGGGCCTAAAACAGAACAAGCACAGTTATATGTATTATAACAATTACAGCCATCCCATCTGGAGGCTGAAGAGTATCATTTATTTGTGATTAATATGAGAATGCTGGCATTTTCCTTACCCTGTTTGCGATTGTAATTGCCCTGTGTGTTGCTTCTGCTTCCAGCTGTAAACAACCCAATGACTGTCAGAAATTATTTTCTTCTATTACAGTCCTTTACACTAATTTACAAATGTATTCATAACCTTTTATTCATAAAATCAGTACTTATTCCCACAGCCTGATACATCGCCATTTTTTATTATGAGCATAGTCTGTTTTGACCTATGTGTGAAAGAATTGAAAACTGTGTATCACTGTCCTCCTTTTCCGCAATTACGCATCACTTTCTATTAGTCTGTCACAGGAGTTAGGAACCAGTACTCTCCAGACACAATTTGTCCTCTTCTTATTAACATACAGTGGATCTAAAACATCAATAAGACTTCAAAGAAAGAAAGAAAGCTGATTCTAAGAAATAGTCTTCAAGGCTAAATTAAAGACTTATCATGTTATTTCTATATATTGTGGTTTTGGAAAATCAGGAAACTGACAAGAAAGACCTGGTGGATCTTTTTAAATTGATATTTATCTAAATGAAGGGAAAAACCCGATGGACAAACACAAAAATGAATAAAATATATAGGTAAGCTCAACATTATCTATACCTCTTGCAGATGTAGATTTACGTTACTCTTATAATTTCAACAGTGTTTTTGTTCTGACTGGAGGGAATTTAAAAACCTGAGCTCTAGCAAAAGCTTTACTAATTGAGAATATCTAGGGAATGAATAATACTTGTTTTTCATTTAGTGCGAAAAAAGTGTTTTTCTATTCATACATGCTAGGGGGATGAATAATTTTGGGCTTACCGGTACATAAAGTTTATCTCTTGCACCATTAGTGTTAATCTGCTGAGGAATTTCAAGAATATAATATATAATTTCATATTTTCATTTATTTACAAACAGAGCTTAGTTTCTTATTTGCCAAAGTTTTCAAGAGCCACTCTGGAGTGCCTAAAGTGCAAAATATGGCTCGCGAACCACAGGCTGCAAACACCTATTCTACAGACAGAAGGGGAAAAATGTCAAGTTATACTACTGCAAGGTAGAGAGCGTATTTACAGAAATTTGACTGGTACTCCAGACCAGAGCAGAAGAGTAAAAGGTTATCTCATTTAAGGTTTAAAAAAAGTCTCATACCTCTTCAGGCCGACTGATTTCAATACCCTCAGGGCCACTGATGCCAAGGTCTAAGGCTTCTTTTGCACCCTGAGAAGGCAAGGAAACAGATGTGTCTTTTGTTATTGGTAAACTATTTGAAAATACTGTTTTTGAAAGGCATCTTGCTAGATTTAACAAACAATAATTCTGTATGTTTAACTGTACAGTTTTTATTCAGTTTTACATGGGTTTTTCCTAACCTCTGCGACCAGCTCCCCGTTCTCAGCGTGGACCCTTGCAATGGCCCCGATGTCCTTGCAGTGCTGCAAAGCCTGGAAGAGCTCGCTGTCCCTCAGCATGAATGACTCCTTGTAGGCCATGAACATCTGGAAAGAGTTCACTCCTTTCTCTCTCACAAGCTTCTCCATCTCATCTCGCACCTTTAGACGAGAAAGAGTCAAGCTGTAGAAGCCATGTTACACAAAAGTAGAACAGTTTTTAATGTATCTAAAAATTAAGTGAATTTATGTATTTTACACTGTAAATAAAACTGTAGATAAGCTAAAATCCTACAGACAATAAATATCTCTATTACCTTAAAAAGTATTCATACTGTTTCTCATTCTTTTCACATTACAACCACAAACCTTTTAAAATGTTTTATGACTTTATGCTACAATTCAGTACTAAGAATAATAATTATTATTGCATAACTGTGTAATTAAAATAATTACCTAAAATCAGACACCATGTGTTGCAACAGCATTTAGAGGCTGAAATTGTTGCCTATTCTTTTTTTTCATTATAAGTGAACCTCCGTCTTATTGGAAGGTATGTGTGCCACATAAAATGTATTCAAAATGAATTAAAGTTCACAGCTGAAACATTACAAAACAAGAAAAACTACAAAATGGGTATATTTTTTAAAAGGTGCTATTAAAGAGCTTGATTAAAACTTTTAGAGCTTTTATGCATTTGTACAATTTTATATAAATGCAAGTTTTTCATTGGAGATGGAACATGTATTTTTAGGATAGAAAATGCGTACCTTGGGTCCCCACCATGTAACTCCAACATGGAGAGAGTAATCACAGCAGGATTTCGGGTCTGCCATGCTGCGACACTTCTCATAGGCTTCCAGCAAAGACTCATTCCTCTCTGGAAGGACATGTCCAATCACCATTGTTGTACCACCAGCTAAAGCAGCCTGGAAAAAATGTCCAAAACAGAGAAAATAGAGTGTATGCATTCTTAATAGAACCAGTCCTAGATCAGACAAGGCTCATGGAAATATTAATCCAGAAAAAATGTTTACACCAAGTTTTGGGGGGAGGGAGTTAATTATTTCTCTTGCACCTAAATGTTTCAGATCATCAAACTATATATCAAACATGTATTACTGTATACTTTTTTTCAAATTAAGACCTACTTTATTATTCTATTAAGGGGAACAAAGTTATTTTTGACTAATTTGATAGCTGCCCTTGTTAAATCTTGTTAAAAAAAAATTCCAGGCAGATTGCAGGACAAAATGTAAAGCACTGCAAACCTATTATACCTCATATCAGCTCATGATGCAAAAATTGCTTTCAAGGGCAAGATTCCAACACAAGAAACCAATGCTAACTATAAAGAACATAAATGTCCAGGTCACATTTAGGTTTGTTTATGCCTTACCATTGTCAGTTAAACTCTGGACTTTGACTAGGCCATTCATGGAGCTATTGGGACATGGTTCCTGTTCTGTTTAGGATCCTTTTCCTGCTGCGTAACCCAGGTGTGCTTGAGCTTAGAACTATTTAGATTAAGCTCGATCTTCTCTACATTTTATACATTTAAGCATGAAGAAAGAAAAAAACAAAAGATGAATAGTTTTGAAAGGACTATGTCTTGTTTTAGTACTTTTCCCAGGTTCCAATTCAGAAAGTGAAGATGTAAGAAGGCCGGTTGGAAACGAACCTTTATATACATTATTTTTTAATATAAGATGTAATATTAACATAGAACATTTTTATCTATAAAGTAAATAAATATAGACCAAACCATAATCAATACAGCTTCCTCACAAATCCTGAAAAAAACTACAAAAACTATAAACAATGATCCTTGCAGATATCAGCAAACAACAAATAAATGAAACACAAATTGATCAGTAGTTTAAGAACCAGGCTGATGGCGACTTACTGTGCAATCATGAGCTATTTAAAGCCATTTCTATATTATTACTTTATGACTTAGCAACTCCTAGAAGTGTATTTAAACTGAATAACCTCAGCCACTGAAGACAGAGCATGCTTTTGTGTATAAGTATCTGCTTCAATGAGCATCTGTCAGCTGACCCTGGAGGGGCCAGGCTGGCGTGGATTGTGGCGAAGGACGCCAGAGAGAGTGGGGTGTGGGTCTGAGGATTATTGTTCCTCAACACAATGGGGTGAGTGAAAAGATTTTGCGGCAGTCTTTGCAGCAGCCCGTCGGTATCCATGGAAACAGCTAGCTATCTGCATTTGTTTCAAGGTTTGTTTTTTCTTCTGGTGGCATGAGGGAGGAACCCGATGCTAACTGAAAGGGGCAATGATGAGTAAGGGAAGAGGAGGAACATTTGCAAGTGTCTGTGGGTTTTTTTTTAAATTCAGTTAGTCAAATTTCAGCTCAAAACTTCATAAAAAGCTGTAGAGTCACGGGACATTGTGGAAGTCTAAAATTGAACAGGACATCTGACAGACAACACTCAATAACACCTTTCAGCATATATCAACCTTGCTCCCAGGATATTTTACATAGATTTATCAGTGATGTAAAAAAAAGGCAGTTCTGCTAATTTAGACATTTTAGAAGGAATTAAAAAAATATACAAATTTTAATTTTTTTTATAACTTTTTACTACTTGTGGATTTTGAAAATATTATCTAAGCCTTGTCCAATATAACACTGGGTGTCCTCCTTTCTAAAGTATGGTTGTTTTCTACTTACATTTTTATAGACTCTTAGAGTAACCCCCTAAAATGTTCTTTTTTTATTATGTACTTTTCTTTAAAAAAGAATGTATTTTCTGAGCAATATTTTCCTAAGCTGCTGATCAATGGGAACCAATCTGGAAGCAGAGATGTACAACAGTTGAAGGATTATAAGCTTGATCAGGCTTGACTGGTGACATGCAAGCTGCCAATGCAAAAGTGAATGTATCATAATAAAGCATAACCATATTATTGTGGAGGCCTAAAGTGGCTGTGTGCAAGCTGTTACTGAGAGAAGGAGACTGAACATTGGCTTTTAAAGGGTTGCTTTGGACTTTAAAATGAAATCAGAGGAATCCCAGAAAATGAAAGCACTTACTTCACAGGAAAGTGGTTTTTTTTTTGCCGTCCAATCAGGATGTAAGAAGAGTAACAACCATTTAGGCCGTATTTAGTGAGTAATCGGTCACAGTTATTAACTACCAACAACAAAGGCAACTTTTTCTAGGTACGGAAAAATGTATCCCTCTGCCTTTAGACATCAGATTATTTTAGCATGATATGCCAGTACTTGATCTAAAATCTTTAGATTACCATAAACTAAACAAATTAACCCAGCTATGAGAAAATTAGACTTTAAAAGTAAAAATCTAATCATTATAATGCAGTTTGTTTAAGTCAGTTGACTAGGCTCAAACTCAGGGAGGAGGAGGGTTTAAATAGTAACCAAAAAAAAAAACCTCAAACAAAGACGGGTCATTTGTAGTTTCAAACATATTTTGGATTTTACTTATGTTTAAAGCCAACGTATTTATTTTTCTCCTTTGTTACAATGACATATACCAATGATTGGGGTTAGCAACAATTGATGCAAAAGAAAGAAAAAGAGCAGGTCTGGGAGGTTTAAACTTTTACATGCTGGATTTGAAAATCTTGATACCCTTTTCTAGATCTCTATTCTCTAAAGAAAAAAAATGTATTACTGTTAAACTAAAGCTAGCCACACTAACATTGTTTATACTATAAGAGGCTAGACAAATTAGAACATATTAATTATTGTTCCTTAAAAGT
>JAUZNJ010029551.1:0-15348 GCA_034780135.1 Jordanella pulchra | reverse complement strand
TCAAAAAAAAAATTAACGTTTGCCTGCTTGTTTGTTTTCCTCGCGTCTCTTTCTGCTATAAAGTCTGAATGACAGAAAGTTTTATTCTGTAATTCGTTTTAAAATATATTGTCAGGTATTATTTTAAAAATTCATTTTTTCAGCTTTATTTTTACAGATTTGATATTTTTGAGTTTTATTTTTGCAAATGGAGTTTTACTAATGGCATTGTTTTCTAAATGTGTTTCTTAGCTCAGCCTCTCCGAGGCCAAAACAAACAGTTGCTCTCGACCAATAAGAATATTGCTAACGTCCAGCAGACCAATAGAAATCCTCGCTCCAGAGGAAACCCCGCCCCCAGAAGTGAAGAACATGATCTGGAAAACAGGATTAAAAAAAAAATCATTCATTCAAAAATAAATAGGTAAAAATAAACAATGAAGAAAGTATAGAAAATTTAAATAACTAAAACAAATAATTCTGAGAAAAAAAGAAAAGTTTCTCTTTATTTATTTTTCCCTTTATTTTAGTATTTTCTTTTTTAATTTCCATGAATGAGAAGTTTCCTTTGCAACAAAAATGTTAAATTTCTCCTTGAAAATGGAACCAGAGAAAAGCTTGTTGAGATTTAGATTTAAACAACAACATCTGCCGCAGCTGCAGAGTGGAAGCACTGTCGATTTCTACTACATTTCAAAATTATTGCCTATTGCAATAATTTCTGGTATCTGTCCAGTAAAGGTTCTTATTATTATGACAGGCCTGATTACTGCTGCCTTTGATGGAGTCCTTTAAAAAAATCGTTTTACATCAGATTGCAGGTTTATGAAATAATTGGATGAACACAGAAACAAAGATTCTATTATTCTAGTGTGTTTTAGTTTGTTTTATAAACAATCAATCAAGCATCAGTTCTAGTTTTTCCCTTGTTGAGGTTTTTATTTATATCGGTTGCTGTTTTCTGCAGTTTTTTGTGAATTTGATGTTGGATGTTTTTGTTTCCAGTGGAGGATCTGTCGTCGTCGCCCCCTACCTCTGTCAGTCGGTCCCCCAGTCCTCCTCCGTCCAGCGCACCTGTCCCAGCAGGTTAGTGTCGCTCCAGCAGGTGACCGGGGGTCTGGAGGTTTTTCAGTGAACCTCTGTGTTTTTCCTCTTCAGTTTCTGCTGCTCTGCGGTTCTCATCGACAGCGGCTCCTCCTCCATCCATCATCACCACCTCCTCCACGCTCTGCCTCACCACCACCTCCAAGCCCGCCGCCTCAGCCCCGCCCCTCAGGGCCCAGGCCCCGCCCCTCATCCTGACGCAGACTGCAGGCGGGACGTTTCTCCTCCCGGCGGCTCCGGGGACTGGCGGCACCCAGCCCATCATCCTGACGACACAGGTAGTGAAGAACCACCACGCCTGGCTAAGACAGGCAGCGTGTTTCCATGGCAACAAAGAAGATGTGCCTCTCATTGCAGGGCTTCCAGGTACCCACGGTGATGAGCCCGGGCGCTCCGCTGGTTCTGAACCTGCACCCGGGTCAGACGATGCAGCCGCTCACGTTGATCCAATGTAGGTCCGCTCAGTCCCAAACCTTCCTGGTTCTGAACCCAGAAGCCGCTGGCGGCTAATCCACCCCGTCTCCTGTCTCCACAGCGCCCTCTCTGGGCCAGCTGGTCCAGTCCGGGGTGGGCTTGTCTACGGTGGTCTCACAGAAACAGACGGCGCCAGGCCCCTCCCAGCCGGGCTCCGCCTTCACCAGCGTGCAGCTGCCCACCACTCTGACCATCCGAAGCAGCGCTCCAGGATCCGGTTAGTGTGCTGGAAACGCTATGGGGGTTCTGTGCTGAACTGGTCGGGTTGGTGTTCTCAATGGTCTGTTGCTGTTTTCCAGTTAACCTGCAGGTGTCGCCGGTCGGCGGCTCCCTGAAGCTGGCGGCTTCTCCTGGCGCTCCGTCTGCCTCGACGAACGGCGTCCTGAAGGCCACGCCCATCAGCAGCACCAAAGGTCTGAGCTTCAATCAGCTCTCAGTTCTTTGCTTCTGAAGCTTAAACAGACTGATTGGTTCTGATGAGGCCCGGATCAGGACTGGAGAAAAAGCTGCTTTCTGTTGCCGTTGGCAACCAAAACGTACAGCTTCTGTCCATCAGCCCATCTGCCGATGAGACGAACAGTTGTTAACAGTTTCTCTGTATTATGCTGTCCCTTAGCTCCTGGCCCCACCCTCTCTATTGTCACCACGGCGACGGCCTCTGAACCCCCCCGGGTGGTGATGAGTGTGGAGGAGTTTTACTACGGCAGGTTCAATGGAGACGTCAGTCTGAGGAAAGCTCCGCCTGCAGCAACCAGCGGCTCCTCCTTCACCTGCAGCATCTGCTCCTTCAGGGCAGAGAGCAACCTGAGGTTGGTCCACGGGTCGTCTGGACCGCCTGAACCCGGACCGCCTGAACCCGGACCGCCTCACCTGTTTCTGTGTGCACAGGTTGATGCAGCACACGCTGCTCCATTCGGAGCTGGTCATAGACCGCAAAGACCGCCAGTGCTGCCGCTTCTGCTACCGCCTCTTCTCCTCGGTGGCTCAGCTGAAGGACCACCAGGACCAGGTCCACGGCTCCACCCAGTCCTCCTGTAAGAACCTCGTTCTGAGGAGATCTTTAGTGTTTTTGTTCTGTAGGTCTGAGACTTTCAGGCTCTGAAGTTCCTCCTGTTTGATCCAGAATCTTTGGTCTGCAGATGTCGGGTTCTTGTTCTGACCCGGCGTCGGTCCCGTTAACCTCAGTCTGTCTGTGTGCTGCTGGCAGGTCTGTGTCGGATCTGTGAGTGGGCCTTCGACAACGAGCCGGCCTTCCTGAACCACATGAAGTCCAACCACAAACCGGGCGAGATGCCGTACGTCTGCCAGGTGGGTGCCAGCCATCCTCCGCTTCTCCTCCAGGTTCTCCGCCGTCTGACCCCAGGTGTGTTTACAGGTGTGCTCGTTCCGCTCGTCCTTCTACTCGGACGTCCTGCAGCACTTCGCCACCTTCCACAAAGAGACGCTGTTCCTGCTCTGCGTCTTCTGCCTGAAAGTGATCAAAAATCCAACCAACTACCAGCAGCATCTGTACCGCCACAAGGTGATCGCTCTGAGCGCAACTTGAACGAAAACAGTCTCTTAATTTGAAAGGTAACCCTTGTCTTCCTGTCGCAGCTGAGCCAAGCCTTCCACTGCAACAGGTGTCGCCTTCAGTTCATCTTCCTCAAGGAGAAGATGCAGCACAAGGTGGAGAACCACCGCAGCTTCCGCAGGCCGTCGCAGCTGGAGGGGCTGCCGCCGGGGTCCAAGGTGAGGATAGGCCCCGCCCACTCTATTCCCCAGCTCTTCTTGCGTTGGCTGATGGCTCTATCTGCCTCCAGGTGACCATCAGGACCTACGGGAAAGTAAAACCTCCGGCGGCAACAAACTCCATTTTCCAACCAAACAGGATCAAGACGGAGCAACCGAAGTTCCCGATCCAGAAGAACCCGACGCTGTTCAAAGCTCCTAAATCCCCGACCAGGAAAGTGCCGGGCCGCAGGAGTCACTGCAGGTAACTTGGAATGTTGTCGATTAATCGTTTCTTAGATTAAGATTTGTTCCATCTGTCTGTTGACGTCCCCTTAGAAGGATCTCTTTTGGTGTTGTAATGTTTCCATCGTCCATTAGAGGGCGCTGCTGATCAGTCTTAAGCAGAACCTCACTGGTATCTGTTATGACAGATCAGAACTGAATGGATCCAGAATCCGGTTTGGATTATTTCCAGTGTTTAATGGACTTTCTGTGGTTCTGTTAGTGAATCTAAACGCCTTCAGTTCTGACCTAAATAGCTGCGCTGCATGGAGGAGCAGCAGAACTTCTCTGCTATGTTTGGAAGGAGAGGATGTTTGAAACAAGCGGCGATTAGTCTGACTGTTTGTCAGAGCGACATACTCTGTCTTATATTTTAATACATTCTTACTGTCAGTCATTATTAATACCACTGGGACAATAAAAAGTTTAAATGTGATGATTTACTTTATTATTATGATTTACTTAATTCAGGAAATTGTTAAATATATATTTATACCTTCATGCTATGGAAATAAAAAAGAAAATGCAGATCTTTGAGAATGTTGCTGCTGATCAATGAATCACTGGTCATTTGATAAGATCATTAAACTTTAGATTAATTAATTTATTGATTTTTTTTTTTTGTAATAGTGACTTTAGTGGCTATAAATGGAGAACATGAGCATCCATAATCAGCCCACGGTCCTGAGGGACATCAAACACACAATCAAACGTGGTTTCAGGGCTTTGATCTGTACCAATTAATGAATTAATGAAATAAATGCAGTATCTGGGTTTCAGCCAGTAGAGGGCAGCACCGTTTCAGGCCAGATATCCCAGAATTAAACAGGTTTATAGCAAAATGTTAAACAGTCAATTTATAGAGCATAGAAAAAGTGTTCTGGTTCGGTTCTCTGCAAATAATTAAAGGGTCTTTGATTTTCTTGCTCTGGTTTTAAACTCACAGACCCAGAGACCCGTCAGTGAAATAAGATTCTTTCAGTATCAGAACCGGTCCACCTTACAGATAAAATCTAAAAGGTTTTTAAAAGAAAAGAAAAGATCAGAAGCCAGGTTCTGAACTCCAGGACGCTGCTCGGTCCGTCTGTCTCCTGCAGGCTGTCGTCAGGGGACCGGTTGGTGTGCTTGGAGTGCGGAACCGACGCCTCGGACCTGACTGCTCATTACCCGACCCACGTCCACTGCCCGCTGTGTCCCTACAGCAGCTGCTGCTCCCGGGCCTACGCCGCCCACATGATCCAGTAGGACACACAGAACAGAGCACACTGCCAATTACTGCAGAGTACTACTCTAAATGCTAGTCACAGTATAATGATAGTACTTTATAGTACAGAACGTACTACTGAGTACCACACAGAG
This sequence comes from Jordanella pulchra, assembly GCA_034780135.1. Classification (NCBI taxonomy): domain Eukaryota; kingdom Metazoa; phylum Chordata; class Actinopteri; order Cyprinodontiformes; family Cyprinodontidae; genus Jordanella; species Jordanella pulchra. Next base: position 10,437 of record JAUZNJ010029551.1, on the reverse strand, counting down.
TGAGCTGTGATTGGTCAGCCTGCTCTTCTGATGTCTTTCAGCCACCATGTTCGCGGCTCCAAGGATAAGGTGCTCCCAGTGCAGAAGGCCCCTCCCCCCTGGTGAGGATCAGTCTGACCAATCGGTGATCTCCTACATGCTTCCTGACGTGTCGCTTTAACCCGATGCTTCTCCTCCTGCAGCGCCTTCCTGCTGCGCTGCTCAGAATGCGACTTCCAGCCTCGCTCCGCCGATCAGATGGCCGAACATCTGCTGAAGAACCCGGAGCACGACGGCGCCATCTGCTGCTCCCGCAGTAAGCCTGCGCACTTCACACAGCAAATGACCTGCAGGGTCCAGCTGCTGGATCGAAACATCTGGAGCGTTAAAAAAAGTCCAGAACCGCTTCCTGCTCGATCATTTGATGCTTTCCCTCCATCCGGTCTGTCTGAAGCTGTGGTGGGACTAGAAGGCCCATAATGCATTGCAGCACTGAGGGTCTTTGCTGCTGCTCATGTGAACCAGCTGAGATCCTGCAGCTCGGCTCTCAGGAAGCTTCATGTTTCTCCTCCTTTAGCTGCTGGTTTATGAAGTTTAGATCAGATTGTTGAAGCTGGAAGGTTCCCCGTCACGTCCTGCTCCTCCAACCCCAGCGTTTCCTGGCCAGAATCCGATCTTAATCTGGGCCTGACGCCGTCCAGCTGTGACCAGTCAACCCAACTGACCCGAGGTTAGACTGCAGCCTGCTGGACGCCATGGCGACAGGAAGGCGAAGGAGCAGTAAACAAACAGATGTTTAGGAAGCTAGCTCCATGCGGTCCGATCCAGTTTCAGCCTGTCAGAACATCTGCAGGGAGGTTTTCTTTCTCTCAGGACCTCATTTAGAAGTGGAGCTACTTGGTTCTGGTTCTGGTGATCAAGAACCTGGACCGAAACGTCTGAGGTTCCATTCGATGTAACTAAAGCTTGGAATCTGAAACATTGTGGGAGTTTCCTGTTTTTATGGAGTGGACCCGTCTGGGTCCTTTCAGAACGTTTATCAGAACAAACACAGAACCTGATATAAAACATCTGTACAAACAGCAGCCAGGGGTTATTTAGCTGCTATGAGAGAAAGTCAGAGGAAAAACACGTCTGGTTCCTGCGTTTTGGGTTCGAGCTTCAGTTCTACTCCAGAACCTGCACTGTTGGGAACATTTAGACGGTCCACATGTCCAGAACCCAGCAGAAACTTTACCATAGTAGACAAGGTAGAACCAATCCAGCAGCTCTGCTGGTCAGAACCACCCGTGTTCTACGTTAGGTTCTGAAGGTCTGACATTTAGCAGCAGCATTGCGGCTCAGAATACGTTCAGAACTTAATGGACTGGAAGCAGAACCTTCAAGGTGATGCTTAAGGAAACTTCTTTCTTCTTCTTCTCCTAAGATTACGTTGAGCCGGACATCCAGTTGTTCCTCAGCGCAGAGCAGAGAACTTCAGAAGAACCGAACCAGAACCAAGACTTACCAGAACCATCCTGGAAGCAGGCAGACAGTTGGAAGCCTGCAGATGAGAGTCCAGGGAGCCCCCTCCTTCCCTTCACTCACCCCTGTGGACCGAACCAGTACCTGTCCAAGAACTGCGACGCCATCGACTTCTTCAACCTGCTCTTCCCGTCCGAGCTCATCGAGTTGATCACCAAGGAGACCAACGCCCACGCCCGGACCTGCCACGTCTTGGGCTTTTCCCCCGCAGGCTGGGAGCCTGTCACCACCCATGAGATCAAAGGTTTCATCGGTCTGGTGATTCTGATCGGGATCCACAACCTCCCAGACCTTTCCCACTACTGGTCCTTCAACCACTTCGACAACAGCTACACCTTCTACCGCGCCATGAGCATCAAACGCTTCCAGCAGATCGCCGCCCACATCCGGATGGGCAGCTTCATCAAAGAGGTGCAGGGGTCGGGCCCCTCCCGTGACCCGCTGCACGTCTTCCGTCCCATGCTGAGCATCCTGGGCACCGCCATGTGGGACGCCTACAAGCCGAACTGCTGCCTGGCCATAGACCGCGCTCTGCTGCCTAGCCTGGAGGAGGGGGAGAGCTCCAGCACCCAGGGGAACTCGAAAGGTCATCCTCAGGTGTGGCTGCTCTGCGATTCCAAGTCGGGCTACTGCCACCGCTTCCTGATCCAGGTCGGTGAGAAGTCCGGCCAAGACCTGGGCTTTAGTGTGGTACCGGAGCTGGTTAGGGACCTAAACGATAAGCATCACCAGCTCTTTTTAGCCAACTCCCTCACATCAATCCCACTGATGCAGAAGCTGCTGGATCAGAACATCTACGCCTGCAGCTCCTTTCCTCCACCCAACCCCATCCTTCCCAGAGAGCTATGGAAGGAGGGCGAGCTGCAGAAACCCGGAGACTTCCTGCAGCGGCGCTGTGGTCCTTTGCTAGCTACCCGCTGGAGGGACACTAAAGAAATGGGCTGCTTGTCAACAAATGCGGCGGCAGGTCAGGCGGATGCCGTTTGGAGGAGATCCCCGACCAAAGCGGGGGCGCTGGTCACCATCGACCGCCCCATGGCCTTCCGCCTCCTGCAGGAAAACATGAGAGGAGTTGACATTTGCAAACAACTACTAGCGTGCAACCCGCTGGGAGGGATCCCTCAGGACCGCCACTGGCGCAACCTCTTCTGGTTCCTCGTCAACCTGAGCATCGTCAACGCCTTCATCGTGCTGCGCGAGACGCGCAAAGACAACCCCCCCGCTTGGGTGCAAGACGGCCTGTTCAGCCAGGTCAACTTCCGCAAGCGCTTAGGCAACCAGCTCGCCAAGTGCGCCCAGAAGTACTTTGAGACCCTGGAGATGTCGAGCCCTCAAGGAGGGAAGAGCGGCGCCCCGGAGGAACCGCTCAAACAGCGACACAGGATGGCAAAGATCAGCAGCATCTCCAAGAGGTGCAAGAACTGCAACATGAAGAACCTTCGCCATGAGAGCGTGTACGGCTGCATCATCTGCAAAGCCAACCTGTGCAAACAGCCCAGCTGCTTCTGGGAGTTTCACGGCCTGTCACCTCTCAACAAAGGTGAGTCTGCTGCCAACGGCTCCGTATGAAGGCCTGATGTTTGGAACCGGTGCTAAAGGACCTCTGGTTTGTTTCCCTGCAGGATCAACAAAGCTTGGATTCCTTAAGGACAGAATCAGGTAGCCCGGGTTCCACCGACATTCTGCACTGTTTCTGCATTCATGTTGTGTGTTGAAATGTTTGGGTTTTATAATGATGTCATTTTCATCTTGCCACAGCGGCGTGATCGATGTGGACGAGCTCAAAGATAATGTAGACGAGACCTTGGGCCCGGTGGAGGACCTGGACTTCTCTGACGATGAGAAACTGGACGATTCTGAGGACGATGTAGAGTCGGGAGCACAGAGAGACCCGACAGGTGAAGGTCCACGGCCGCTACCGGAGATGAACAGAGGCGTTCAGCCGGAGGCGCCGTTATTAGGCCCTGCGGAGCGAGATGATTCGCTGTCGGTCCGTCAGCTCAGGATCATCCTGTTCGCGCTCTGTGAAGGTCTGCGGCATGCATCTAGAGTCTTCTCAACCGACCCGCAGCTCATCCGGTCTTGGCTGAAGGAGGCCAGGAAGCGTTTGAAACAGACTGAGCTGGACGAGAAGCTTCACGCTGAGGGCGCCGAGCGTATGGTGGGCTGGGCGCTGTCCATGCGGGAGCAGCAGCTGCCGATCACCGAGAGCAACCTGTTCAACAAAGCCTCCATCCTGAAGAACAAGAGTGTGTTCAGTGACTCCTTCCGAATCTCCTACGACTGGGCCGTGAGCTTCATGCTGCGGCACCGGCTGGGTGTCTGCCGGGTCGGCAGGGCCGCGTCTCTGGCCCGCATTCCGCCTCCTTCTCTGGAGCTCAAGGTCCGGTCCTTCAGGGAGTTCACTCAGAAGGTGGTCCGGCTCCACCAGCTGACGGAGCACTCTGTGGCTGCAATGGACGAACTCAGTCTCTTTGTGGACCTCCGGTTAGTTCAGGACAAATCCAGATGCTCTGAGGCCCTGGAGCTCTCGGGCTCCACGCCACTGGTAACGGTTTACCTGACGATTCTGGCCGATGGTACCATGCTGCCGGCGCTGGTTCTGCCCTACAAGCAGATTAAGGAGAAAGTCCTGCCGGAGTTCGTTTTACTGGAAGCGGGTCCAGACGGTCTGACTGTAGAAGAGTCCTTGAGTCTCTGGAACACCAAGGTTTGGCTGCGGCATCTGTCCGGTTCAGGTCAGCCGGGGAAGTCTCTGCTGGTCCTGGACCGGCACCGTGAACACCTAGGAGACCCGTTTCTGACCTCCCTCAGTGCGTCCCAGAGCCTCCCGGCTGTGATACCTGCAGGCTGCTCCTTCTGGCTGCAGCCTGTAGAGGTTTGCCTGAAGCCGGTCCTACAGCGTTTCCTCTTGTCCCGCTGGTTGGACTATACTGCCAGAAATCCACCAGAACTACACGAGACCCACAAGCTTCAGGAAACCGTGACCCAGCTGCTGGTGGACTGGCTGCTTGTAGCACTGACACGCCTTCAGAAACTACCCGAGTTCTGGAGGACGTCCTTTATCCTGACGGGCCTCCTGCAAGCCTCCTCTGAGGACAAGACCAGTCAGAACCGTGAGGACAGCCAGACAGAACTCCTTAGAACCCTGACTGAGAACCTACTGGAACCTGAAGCTACTGAGACAGACCTGGCAGAACTACAGGAGCTGGAGGACGGAGATGACAAGATGGAGGTAGAAGAGTCAGGGAAGGGCACAGAGGACAGGCGAGAGACAGGGAGTAAAGAGGTAGAATTGATGGAGACAAAGGACAATGGAGAGGAGAGAGAGAAGGAAGAGAAGGGCTCCAGGGAGGAGGGACAGACAACCAATGGGGACACGGAGGACAAGGGGCAGGAGACGGTAGAAGAGAAAACGTCAGACAGTATGGACAGCGAGAGGGCAGGAGAAGAGACGGACCGAGTGAATAAAGACACTGAGACCAGAGACGAGGGAGCAAGTCCAACCCCAGAGGAGGACAGTGAGGAGGAGGAGGGGAAGACGAGGGAGGAGGACGTGAAGGAGGCGAGCAAAGAAAGACGAGAGACCAGGATCGTGATCGGAGAGGATGTCGGGGATGAGTGGAAGATCGCGATGCAGACCCGGAGCGAAAGCGCCAGAGTCGAGGAAGAGGACAGCTGAGTGGATCCAGTTCTGCCGGGGCATTTGGACCGGCTGTACCGAGGCTTCAGAACTCCACCTGTGGACCCAGAGTCCAAACCTGCCGGTCCTACTGTGGTCCGGTTAGGGTTCTGAACCAGAACTTTGGTCGATTAGTCTGCTTTCTCTAAAACTGTTGTAACCTGCTCTCCATCTAGTGGCCGGCAGAGGAACTGCACCTGCCTTAGGGACGTTTTTTTTTTTATTGACCTGTATTAAAAAAAACAACAAAAAACTAATGTTTGTCTTTCTAAAAATGATGAGGTCACAGTCCTGCTTCCACGCCAGCCAATCAGGGTCCAGTTTCTACTGCTACGTGTTCGTGTTTTTTAGCATCCGCCTGCTAAGACGTCTGAAGATGATGATGATGATGATCAGACGGGACCTCAGACTGTGTGTGTGGATGAGGTGAATCCTTTCCGTTGCCTTTTGCAGGATGAAGAGCGCTCCTAAAACAGGAAGTGCTCTTAGTTCTCCTCTGACGTCATAGTGAATCCTGGAAGCTGATTGGTTGTTTTATTTTTGCAGGTAAAGGTCCTGATGATGCACAAACATTTGTTTTTCGATTGTAACATGTTTGTGAGTCTTGCTGCTGTGCAAAAACCTTCACATGATTTCCCTCAGAAATAAAGCAGCAGTTTTCAGAAACCTGTTGGTTCTCTGTGGCCTGAATTTGGCTCAATTATTGTTGAAATGAAAAAGAAATTTCAATCCAAAAATGAAACATTGAAAAAAGAGGTTTGTTGAACTTTGCTGTTTTCTTAGATTTGTTTTTTAAAAATATTTATTTTTAAATTCACTTTAAGATTTTTTGTTTCTTTTCAAACTAAATTTCATAAGTTGTAAAAACATTTTTTTAGCTTCAGGAAGAGCAAAGGCCAACATGACAAACAGAACAACCTCAAAACAAATGTAACTTCCCTGTTTGTGAATGAAATAGAATTATATAGACAAACGGCTTACCTTAGAGCCACACTGACTGGAGATTAAACAAAATGCAGCTCTGCCCTACAAACAGCCTGATCATAGTTTACGGTAGGAAAACAGAAGGCATTTAACCCAGAACAAACAATAAGGCAGCTAATAGACCCAGAACAGCAGCTTCTATTAATAGATTGGTGATTGGCAGGGAATCAATGACTCCATGCTGGTTTTCCTTAGAAAACATTTAACTGATCTGACTGGATGATCTAATTAAATTGCCTCCGTAAAGATCCATGAGATGAGATGCATTGGGAATTAGTGATGTGTAAATAAATGGCCTAAATTAAGTTAAATTGTTGGAGGTTTAGAGGAGCAGATCAGTGACTCAAAGACTGAACTAACCTGCTGATTCTAGTCTGGAAAACAGAACCTGAAAAAGATGCAGATTAAAGCTGTTCCCAGACAGCGTCAGGAACCACCGATAATCCCTCAAAATATGCAGATAAAAACTTTAAGATGATCTTATTTTTATTGGCTATTCGGTTATAAAAACAATTTAGCATAAAGATATTATCCAATATGTTTACAACACTTTTATTTCCACTATATAGCAAACGGATCTTCAAACTGTTGTGAAAACATTGGACTATTGTAAAGGGGCCCCCAGGGGCCCTGAGCTAAATCATACTGACCATCTTTGGAAGGAGCTGAAACAGGCCGTCTGGAAAAGGCATCAGAAGGAACACTGACAGCTACAGGAATCCAGTGATGGCAGCGACTGACTAAAGGTTGGAGAACTAAAGCTGAAGGAACCATAATTTAGTTCAGACCCGTTAATGAGTTTAGTTTGTTAAATATTCTGCTGAAGCCTGGTTAAAAAACAACATCTGGATTTAATTTGTTCATTTTCATCAAACTTTCATTGATTACTTTTGCCATATTGCAGTTGACCCCCCCCCCCGTTCGAACTTTGAAAAACAGCAGTTAGCAGATTATTGACTACAGGGAACATTCAGAAAAATCAGCCTGGTTCCGGCTGCTGATCTTGATCAGGAGGTCCGATCACAGCAGCCTCAGCTGTGTTTACTGCCGTCCTAAAACAGAACTTCGGACCGTAGTTCGATCAGGTGTCCTTCCAGCCGCCTGGAACATCCATCTTCACGACAACAGAAACAACAAATAAGCTGCAACCTTTTTGGCAGAGAAACATAAAACACTGTTAGAATATTTGACTGCAAGTAAAACTCATTAAAGTTAAAAGTTAATTTCCTGCTATTTATAAATATTCTCAATATTCCTTGACAGAATTGAACCATCCAGTGGGGAAATATACATATTTTATTATGTTTGCAGAAAAATATATATACTATAGAGGTAGTTTCACAAAAACAAAAATACAAGTATTACTTTGATGGATGTACTTTCACACAACATTTACCTGTAATGGAGGAACAATAATAGATTTTAAGAGGAAACAAAGTTGAATGGAGGAAAAGCCACAATGTGGATTCTGATGCAGAACAAGGACTCATCCTGTGAAAAGACATTAGAGTTTGTTTTTTTCTTTATCTGTTTGATGCAAACCTTTAAAGATTAAGAAAAGGTTCTGATTTCACAGAAGAAACTCACCCATATGATCACAGTGAGTTCAGGATGATTTATTGGATGATTAAAACAAGCATCTTTAAAGTCTGCAGAACTTCAACAAATTATCTCATTAACAGACTTTAACTTTGCTTCTGCCTGAAACATTAAACATTTATCCTATTTGTTGCTTGTGTGCTTCGTTCTTTGTCTACATTAGTAAAAGGACCCGAAGGTTCATTGTGTTCTCTCAGCCGCACCCAGCTGGACAGGAGAGTGAAGCCCCCCCTTCCTCCAAAAACTGCAGATGAGGTCCAAAAAAAACACAGAAAGATGTTTCTTGATCTCCCATTAAAATAAAACTAGTTTAAAGGAGATTTATGTGTGAACTTTTCTATAACTCTGAGCTTCGTCTCTTTTTTTCTGCCATCAAATCTTGATGGTTTTTCCAAATGTGTGAGGAGAGTTTGAAAAGACCACTGGGGGGTGGGGGAGGGGGCCAGCAAGGGAGAAAAGGCTCATTTATTCTTAATTTTGCTAATAAGATTTAATTTTAGGATTTGAATGCAGTCATTCTGATTGAAAAAAAGAAAACAGATTTTTTACAAGCCTGTTTAGTTTTGCCCTTCCTCAACTTGCAGGGTGGAGCGGTGGGTCGAGGGGGGGCTGGTGCTGAGTCAGGATGATAAAGCAGTAATAGACCCAGGAGCACTGAGTTTTGGCCCCTAAGGACCTTTATTTAAAGCTTCTGCAGGAAACACAAATGAAAGAGCTCAGACTGCAGCTCCCTACATATTCTGTGTTCTTATAACGTTCTACAGTGTTTTACTGTCTGATATTTGGGTCTATAAAGGCTGTGGCCCCTGAGGGCCTGATGCTGCAGCGACCTGTTATGAAGAAAGCCTTGGTGGCGCTCTCTGCTGTGAACTAGCAGAAGGCTGGAGGGTTAACAGCCGCTTTGCCCCACCTCTGTGCTCTGATTGGCTGTTTCCTGATACACTATAGGACCCCCCTCCTATGGGCCCTTCAGTAAGGACCCAAACTTCGCTGAATCCAGGACTGCAGCATCAGACTGACCCAGCAGCTCCAACATGGGTGAGTTAGTCTTGGCTGCGTGTGCAGAGCTGTGCAGAGCTGTGAGTCGCTCACTTGATTCTGCCTGCAGCTCCTGCAGCTCAGCGTCCTGCTTTCTGCCTGCAGCTCAGAGACCTACTGACAGCTGTCACTCTGGGGGCCAACGCGCCCAGGTTCACCGAGGTTTTCCTCAGATCTGCAGCTCGTCTCTGGCTGCTGACTCCCGGCTGAGTTAAACCAAAGCTGCCTATGGTTTAATCAGTAATCCTCTGGCTGTAAGATGTCTGCATGTTGATGAAGGAATCTCTGATCGGTGCTGAACAGGAGCAGAGACTTAAACTGGAAACCAGGCGGCAGATTTCACAGCATTTACTGCTTGTCCACATTCCTGGGTTTATTGTTCTGATGGAGCTCAGCTACTGTGAAAACAGGAGGTGTAACAGCTCTGATTGGCAGCAGCTGGGTGTGTGCACGCGCACACATGTGCACGTGAGCGCGGTCCTCCCTGCTCTGGGATTCAGAGGAGCACCAGAAGGTTTGGAGGATTTTTCCAGTTTCTGCACAGGGCCAAGGAATGCCTGGCTCTGTGGACTTTGGACGGGTTCCATAAAGACAACCGGGGGTGGGGGGGCATGTTATATAAACCTCTCTGTCAAGGTCAGGTCAGCTGAGTCCTGCAGAAACTGGTTCTGGTCTGAGCTGGACTCGGATCTGCAGCTGGTTGTTCAGTAACACCTTAGGTGGTTTCAGCTGTGGCCCCTGGGGGCCAAACTGATAGGGACTAATACTGAGATCTTTGCATTTTAAATGTTTAGTATCATTTCCTTTCATTTTCCTTTGGTGACCCGAGAGTCAGTTTAGATTAAATCTTAACAAACCGTCCTGTGATGCTACAGTAATGAACCGCTTTGGTTTTGGTGGAAACCGGTTCTAATGTCTCTGGACAATGAGAACCTTTAAAGGAAGTTCTAGTTTAGGGGTCTGCAACTTTTGAAACCCAAAGAGCCTTTTAGCCTGAGTGAAGCTAAATAAAAGATGTTTCAAGCAGCATATTTTACATGATAAACATGTTAAATATCAGCTAAGAGAAATCTTATTTATATTTAGGTTTAGAAATGAGGGAAAAGAACATAAAATGCATTGATTTTCTTCTATAGGATGTCGCTGTTTGTGGTAAATGATAATAAGAAACGTTTCCAAGGTAAAGAGAAGAACAATGGTCATGTAAGAAATACGTTACTGGTTGTTTTATGTCCTTCTGTCAGTAAAATCTAACTCTGTTTTCCTTTTGAAAAAAACTGCTGTATCTTCATAGACAGGCTTATGTTATCTTACCATTTAAAACCATCACTATTCGAAGCCGTGATGGAGGGTCAGCTGTTGCAGAACCTGTTCTAGTCGACCTTTAGTAGAAGGCAAATGAAAAGACCTTATTTCTCTGTATTTAGCAGCTGGACCCACGTACAGTGGGGAGAACAAGTATTTGATCCACTGTTGATTTTTCATGTTTTCCACTTCCAAAGCATGTAGAAGACTGTAATTTTTATCATAGGTTCTCTTCAACTGTGAGTGATGGAATCTAAAACAACAATCCAGGAAAATACAATGTATGATAGCACATTGTGTTTTCAGTAAGAGCACTGAAGATGGGT
>JAUZNJ010029550.1:0-15351 GCA_034780135.1 Jordanella pulchra | reverse complement strand
TGGAACAGATGTGGAAGGTCAAAGTCGACGTGGTCCCCATGGTAATAGGAGCACTCGGAGCAGTGACCCCCAAACTGCTACATCTAGGGGAGGTGCATTATAAATATCATTTAGTATTATCATCTTTTCCATGTTATTATTATTACTGTACCTCCAAATACATTGCCTTAAACCTCATCTTTCTTTTATGGCTGTTCTCAAACTGCCTGTAGAACTTGCAACCTGCTCATTTTAATGAGTGGAGCCAAACCATGTTACACGTCAAAATTTGCGCAGCAATCTCTATAGATTGACAGCAACATACCTACTTACTACACATGCAAACAAAAAAAAATTGAATCTTTGAAGAACAGGATCTAGAGTCAGAAACCTGGTATTTTTTACGTTTCTAGAAACTGAGGTTTGTTTCTCTAATGTGTGACTGTCTTGACTTTAAAAGGAAGAACTTGACTGTAAAGCTTTAGGAACCGTTCAGTTCATAGTTCCCTCATGGATTGGAACAAACCAAACCATTGCTGCAGGAAGCTCTGTCAGTTTGCTCTCTCTTTAGGTGAGTGTGAATCTTTTCTTACCTTTGTATCCTGTGTTACAGAGACACACGACCTGCTCTGAGGTGTCGCTACGGTAACAACTTCCGGCAAACTGCCGCAAACTGTTGGGGCCATCGGGACACAAACACGGACGGCAGTGGTCACCTGATCCCAGAACTGGGTCACCGTAGTAACCGTCCAGACACCTGAACATGTCGGATGGAACAAGAGAGGTTAAAGAAACCGAGCCTTAGCTCAGGTCGTGTTCCTGTGGGTCACCTGGGCGCACCTGTCGCAGCTGTGTCCGGTGGTGTGATCCCTGCAGGCGGTGCAGCGGCCGGTGTCCGCATCACAGGTCTCCGTGTGCCCGTTACAGGAACAGGGGCGGCAGGACGGGAAGCCCCAGTGACCCGGCAGGCAGCGATCGCATTGCCGACCATATGCTCCGACGACGCAGACGCACTGACCGCTCAGCTGATCGCAGAGCGGACTATGGGAACCCTGAGGGTCGCATGCGCACTCTGCAGAACGCACAACACCATAAGCGCCTCATCATTTACTCTTCTGCACCTGTTAATAATCTGTTTATTCATGAACTGATGTTTGACCTTTGCAGCCGTTTGGTCCAAACTGGAAAGTAGCCGGAGCACAGCGGTCACAGCTCCTGCCCACCACATTGGGTCGGCACTGACACTGGCCCCCGCTGGGATCACACACTGTGCTGAGGGAGCCCTGGGGGTCACACTGGCATTCTGGGAAATGGAGTCCAACACAAGAGACAATTCAAAACACTCGATCTGCACATCCTGGGAGAGACGTGAGGAATTTACAAGCTCAGACGAATACAAAGAGGAAACAAGTTGAGTCTTGCTGAGGATGTGAAGCTGGAGGCAGAAAACTGATGAGGGGCATTTAGGAGTCAGCAAAAACAACGGGTCAGTGTTTAAGCAGCTGTGAAGGAGGCAGCAAGAGAAGAGGTGATGAAATCTGGTGGATTGAAAGAATTCTTCATCTCAAACGGAGTCACATCTTGATTTTGTAAGCCTGTTTTCAACCATGAAAAGCTTTCTATCATTCATGTTCAATCATTTTGATTCAAAGCTCCTTAATGGCTCTTCCTGTTATTTTTATTTCAGTCAGAAATACGTCGAGGTGGGACTGAAATAATAAGCTCTAATTCAGAGCTCAGCTGGAATCAAACCCAGAGGGGAATTCTTGGACTCTGCCTGATTGAGTTGGGTCAAAGGTCAGAGTCGGGGGTTAGGCAGAGACATTCCTCAGACAGCAGGAACCACCTTCCCTCAATCATCACTGTGCTAAACTGAGACCTCAGCCTCTAGTTTCAGATGGACTAGGGTACCTTTAGCTCCCTGGTGCAACAGAGCAGAGATGCTGAAGATGAAGTTCCTACAGATGTCAGTCATCGGGGTCTTAATCACACTCTGGCTGTTTTCCAGACACCGATACTTCTGAAACGTTTCCCAAGAGCTGGAGTCCCCTCCCTCAGAAGAGGTGAATATGTCCAGGTTCTTACAGTGAGGCATCAGCACGATCTGAGAAATTAAGAAAAAAAAAAAACAAATAACCGCTGACTCTAAAAGATGTACAGGAATAAAACCATCCATCCTATGCTCCCTGTGGAGGTTCACACAGGTTTTTATCAGATTAATACTTTGTACTGAGATTTTTTTTTATAAAACACACTGCATGTACACATATGGGACTGATTTGTTACAAAGCGGTATCAGGCCTATGAAACAGATAGTAAGCAATAAGCTATAATATGTAATAATTGCTATCCAGGAAAAGGAGAAAAAAACTGAAAAGAACAGAAAAAAGAAACAGAAAAAAGAAACAGACAAATATAGCAATTTGTCACACAGGTCATGAAAACAACAATAAAAGTAATTAATTAACTAAAATTAATAGTAATGATAACCGAATATAGAGGAAAAAAAGTTGTGGGGGTAAAATCCTAACGTGTAACTCCTATATGGGGTCTCTCATAGTGTTTTCCCCATTTTAAGTTGAAGCTTTCCACTCTGTTTATTAGCCTGTATGATAAATATGATACTATAAGTTTGAGACCCAGCATCAATGCCACCAGGACCCACTGGGGTGGGTTGGAATGGGTCCCCTAGAACAGACAACCGCTGGAAAAAGGGTTTATCTCATACTATAACATTCTTCACTTTAATCTATAAAGCTTTGAGACTCTGTTCAAGATGTATTTAAATTGGACAAACTGCTTTTAACACATCTAAAAAACAAACTAACAAAAACAAAAACAATTGACAGAGTTTATTTGTTTTGTAAGATCTTACTCCACTCTGTCTGTTAATACAGCATTGAGATTTCCTTCCTAAGTCTATTTAAAGGTAAGGAGCACCCTTAACACAGCATTTGAAGACCATTTCAAAAATAAACTAAGGCTTCAAATCCTCCATCAAAAATGGTAATTTTTTGTGTGAGGATTTTATGTGCCTCTGTAAACGGGTTTTTATCGTAACACTCTGTAGTCCCTGATTGACATACCATAGACCACTGGTAAATAAAAGATAAAACCTGTAAGGACTCAGTGAAACGCCTCTTAGAGTGGAAACAATGGACTGAACAGGCGAAGTTTGCTCACCGAGTCAATAAGCGTGTACGGAGAATGCACGTCACTGACAGCCGAGTACAGCGGCAGACTGAGTCGGATTGTATAGGTCAGTCCGGATTCAAAACAAACCGGCCTCGGCAGAACCACGTACCTGAGGACGTAAGAGTCATTGTACATTTCAAACACTTTAACTTCAGTCTGACCTGCTAAAAAAGCAACAACCAACCAGCTCAGATATTGTTTTTTTAATCAGAATTTATTCACTTTTAATTTTCCAAAACAGTATTGGACGAGTGCAACCTTAAAGAGCTACAGTCCTGCATATTATCCAGGTTCAAAAAGTCTGAACGACATGACACATTGCCAAGCCAGGGCACAACTTGATGAAATACTGAGGGGGTAATTAAAGACACTAATCCAGATGTACTGGTACAGGTATGCATCATTCTCTAAGATGTGAGTTTGCTGACCATGGTCAAGGATCTGCTGTTTTTCTCTAAACAATTTCATTTAAATGGGTGTAACTAATTTGTATCCAACTTTAAAACACTTAGCACAGATCTTATGACGCAGAACATGCAAACGGTCTACACTGGATGCTCTAGGTTGTACCAAACCAACCAGCAGGGTTGCTCACCGTGAGCTGGGGTGAAGGGAGATCATTTGGTTGTCATCGTCTGGCACCGTGTTGACACAGCGGCTGTCCGCTCTGATTGGTCCAGGCCTCATCACTGCCATCAGAACCTCCTCCCATTGGTCAGGCAGCTGTAAAAGTACATCACATAAAATGCAACGGAAGGTCTTCTAGACTGGAACAAAGAGCTTTTTTTGTTTAACCTGCTTCATGGTTTCTGAGCGAACTGAGAACCTCTTAGGTCAGACCTACCGTCCAACCGTTGGGGGGGGTCTCACCTGAGGCTCGTAGCGGATGAGAATGTCATACTCCATGGAATGAGGGATGTTGTCTACAGTGAACTCCAAGAAGGCCCCTTCAGGAACATTTACCAGGCCAACACCTGTCCAGGTAGGACTTCGGTCGTGAGGGTGGGGTCTGGGAACCACTGTCACTTCCTAAAAAGCCATCGTGAGGAGGGACGGGGTCAGAGGCCAAACAGGTGTTCAGAAATCCAGAAACATCACAAACAATTCAAACAATCTACTTTCATTGTGATTCAATAATGGAAGGAAGAATAAAGATGTAAGGAATAATGAGGAACAAGGAAAATCATATGAATAAAATGGTTCTGAGTTATAGTGAAAAAAGTGGGGTAATTTAAGAAAAAAAAAAACATGGAAGCATCTGTAGTAAAAATTAAGCACCTTATTTGTGTATTATGACATCATATCCAAAGGCAACAAGTGTTAATAGATGACTGAGGCAGATTCTTTAGAGAGCAACGGGTTTATAAACTATCTGTAAACAAAGTTTAACTAATAGTCTGCATATTAAATGATATGCAGACTATTAGTTTCTTAACAGAAATAATGTTTAAAAAAAGATGATGTAGTATGAGAGCAGACATGGGACCCACTTTAGTTTAAAATCACTTGTTTTTTTTTTATTAAGCTAACATAATAGAACACATTGGGGCAGAAACAATTTAAAACATTAATTATGATTAATCAATTATTGAAGTTGATTTAGTAATCAAACTACAATATACAGACTCTTAAACATGCCATTTGCAAAAACATCAATAGAAGCAACTAAGCCAAGATTTGGGGAAAATAACATATTTTTTATTAAACATTTGTAAAGGATTTTCTTTTTAAATGTGTTTTATCTAAAAGTTCTCAAATTGCATGTTTTTTATTTGTTTATGACACATAAGATGCTAAATAAATGTATATAATAATATAATCATAAACCCATCAAACAGGTTTATGATTATATTTTTCTTTCTATTATTCCCCTTTTAAGAAACTTTCAAGCCAAAACTTTGTTTTTTTTTTTCTGAAAGTATTTCTGGAACAAGTTTTCTTTCTTATTACTGTTAATTCATCATTTATTTTCTCATGGTGACCAAAGATACAGGCCATAGATCAATGAATGTTCTGATGGCTGCAGGGTTAAAACTCCTGTCGACTAAATTAAATGGGATCTCAAAAAAAAAAAAAGTTTAAATATTGTTTTTGTTTCATCTTTAAAGCTTCAGAGATTAAAAAATGCTCCCAGTTTAAAAATAATGTATCTTATCATTAAAACAGCAAACAAATAAAAATCACTGTTTCTTTTTGGGCTTGATTGCCATGGAAAACTTTTTGTTTAAAGGAACAATGTTCGTCTAAAAAAATATAGATTTTGGAAACCCCTTCATTCATTTAAAGGGTCGGATGGAAAACTCACCGGCCCAAACTTGGCGTCCTCAGCTTCGTAGGTGTAATGATCCAGAGCAACAAAGTAGAATCCAGACTCCACTTGATCGCAGCGTCGACCAAACATGTGATCCCTGCAGACACACTGGCCGCTTATCTGATCACACCTGCAGACAGCAAGTCAAAAACTTACGTTTCCTGACCAGGTACAAACTAATTCCTAGTAGAAATGTGTTGAGCACAGAGGAGGGGAGACATATTCATTTCAACCATTTTATCTGAATCTTTTCAGTTCTTCTAATCTCATTGCTTTAACTTCTTTGATATTTAAAACAAAACATTTGGTTCATGATCAGAGGAGTTCAACTTCACATTTAGAGATCATAGCCTCCTAAGAAAATCCTACAGCAGCCAGTGTGTGTTTTTTCAGATAAATTTGTACATTTATATGTTTATATAGATTATAGAGGCACTGAGAACATAAAGTAATACAAAACTGAATACAGAGCATCTTTTAACATTTTCGTTCAAATGTTTTAAAAAACACAATTTCTGGTGGGACATAAATTAAATCATTCCCACTTAAAATAGCTAAACTTAACACAAACAGGACCATCAGCTCAGGTGATGGGAGACTTTTCCACTTTTCACATCTCAAACATTGAGTTATGTGCTTCTGACAGTCGAAGTGAGAGTAGACCCAAAGAGAGGGCATCAGTACCTTCCTTAGACCTTTAGTCTCATCCTTTTGACTTACTGTACAGAAAGCAGTCTACAAGTGAACAACAGAAAAAAAACACGTATACGTAGGTATAACCTGGTCAATATAATCTATAATTGGTCACCAGGTGCTTCAAACTTTCTGTCTGACTTGGACTTGGAAACAACTATGCTGTGACATTTTTTTTACCCGATATTTTTCACACGACTGTGAGGAGGTGTCGACTTGGAGCACATAAACACGCTAAGAATATATCCTTATAAGATTACTCAAAACGATCATTTCTTTTCTCTATGTTCAGTAATTGTAACTGAAAAGTCCTATGTGTGAGTTCCAACTCCACCTCAGTTCTGTCCCTGTTAGGCTATTTTTAGTAGAAGTTGTTCTGCTGTTGACTTGTAGCTTTAAAAGTACAGGGAACCACATATAAGTCTATCAGTTTTCAGGTGAATAAAAGCTGAAATGGATGCAGAGCTCACCGGTTGTGGACGGCTCCTCCCTGGTCACAGTCACACGGTCTGCAGCCTTCCCTGTCATTACTGAGGCCCCAGTGTTCATCCTATAGAACAAACATTGATGTTATACACAAGTCCTCATGAGGACCTCCCAGCTTGTTGCTGTCTGTAAAACCCTGATGTCCAGCTGTGCCAGGAAGTCATCCCCCCCTTTTTTTTATCCCTAAACAATAAACCCAAAGTCCCCCAATAAACCCTCCAGTCTTCACTCTCTTTCTCTCACATCTGACTTAAAAACGAGGCCTTCAGATGTTACTCCTTCTGATCTCTGTCTGCTTTGTTCAGTGTCACCAAACTGGTTGAAAGACTACAGAGTAATCAGAGTATTTTCCTCACCACACACTGGTCACAGTCCCTTCCCGTCACCAGACGCTTACAGAAACAGATTCCTGTTTCGCTGTCGCAGGGGTTTCCTCCAGGAGCTGTTCCCAGAGGGCTGCAGGTACACGCTGCAACCACCACAGCACCACACATTAACAACAGTCAATTCAAGTCAGTAAAACTCCTTTAAAAAGAAGTTCTATTATTTCAATGGGACTAATCTGGTTAAATAAAGCTTAAATAAGAAAAAATAAGCCTCCGTTTGGTCTTTATCAGACCGGAAACAGGCAGCACAGATATAGGGAGGCCTATATATAAAAACGTGGTAAAAGCAGGTAGTAAAACAACTACAAAAGCCAGAGCTCAACCTTAAACTAATAATGCACCAGTTAACAGTATAACAGGTAAAGGCAGCTCTAAACAAATGGGATTTTAACTTTGACTTAAAAGAACTCAACTTTTAAAGTCTTCTAGGAGTTTCTTCCAGAGAAGTGGAGCATAGGAACTAAATGCTAACGTTGAATTGAAGACAGCCATTAGTTAAACCTACAGGAGCTGCCCTGGGTCATTCTGAGGTATAAAATAAATCCAAACCCGGCTTTAATAAACTTAAACCACCAATTAGATATTAGTTTTATTAGAGATAACGTCCTGTTTTAGTGGTTACTGATATGAATTACTAGGAAAGGAAACGTTAATACCGACCAGTCAATTTTTTTAATGTCAGCATCAAAACTCACGATAACATCTAAGTGTTTAATCAGTGCGACTGCTCTCTCATCTGATAACTTAGCATTGGAAAGGTGGACCACGGAGAAACGATCAATGAACTGAACTTTCCGGGTGGGTTATTGTCAAAGCAGCTTCGCTGGGACTTTTTGGAGCTAATTGGTTCTGTAGGTGTGTTTAAGCTGCCATTGTAAGGAGCAGTTCCAACCTTTGCAGCCTTCAGGTTCGTCGCTGAGCCCGTAATACGCCGGTTTACAGCGCTCGCAGCGTTCTCCTTCCACGTTGATTTTACAGCGGCACTGACCGGCGATCAGACCAGCTTGGATATCTGTCATCCCGTCGCATATTCCTCCGTTAAGGGAACCCACTGGGTCACAGTTGCAGGCTGCACACACAAACATAACATTAAACCTCTGAATTACCTCCAAACAGGGGCAGCATCAGAAGACCTGGAGGATCCATTTCAAAAGATCGGAGTCCCAGTTCCATGGACAAGAGAAACTATATAAAAATGTTTTTCATACCTGCCTCCATCAGACTACCCATAATGCCCGGCTGTGACCATCAGGATGTCTTTAAAAAGGCAGACACGGATGATTAAATGTGGGGCTCTAGTATGTTTGAATAAAGATGAGTAGATGGTCTATGAGGCAAGTCTGAGCTTGGTTGAAACCACATCAAAGACCTTCAACATAAAAAAGATTCTTCCATGTTTGGTCTCATATTCAGCCTTTAATCTTCTTTCAAGAAAAAGCCTGAGTGCCTGAAATCTGATCAGGACACTAGACTTTAGCTGAGGATAACCTAGGAACATTTTGCTTCTTCAAAGCAGAGAAACTATAGACCCAGATGAGATTTGAATAGAAGTGGATCTCAGTGGATCTGGGTTCTTTCTGGGATCAGAACTCTGTACAAGAAACACCTTAAATCTGGTGTCTATCCAGGACACGGGTAAACTCACGCTGGCAGATGTTGGGGTCTCTGAGATCCTTCTCTGGATGTTGGAAATAAAACGGTTTGCACTGCTCGCAGTTGTTTCCGGTCGTGTTGTGCTGACAGTTGTCACAAACTCCTCCGCTGACGTTCCCAGAGGCCAAGAACACGGCCATGTCGAAGTGACACATGTCCGAGTGCTGGTTGCAGTTACACTCTGAAGATCACAGAAGAACAATAGAGAAGATTTATCTCCAGCTTACAGTTAACATCTCTGAAGCAGCTGCTTTAAGCTTATAAATTATTTTGATTTATTAAGAGAGACCTAGACAGGAAAAGAGACACCGTAACTTTAGAACAGAAACTCCTTCCTGTTTTGATCCAACACAATGAAAATCAAACAAACAAAAAAAAAAAACATATCGGAAGTATCAACTGTGCCATATCAAAACCCAACAAAGTATGAAAGTTTGGATCAATGTAAACCAGCAGTAAAAGATCAGAGAAACCACTTCAGACCACTGTAGACCTGCACTGGAATCAAAGGGCTGAATGTAGGCTGTATGCTTTAGCTTGGACCACAGTGGACAGATATGAACCAAGCTCTTATCAGTTTACACTTAAGTGGAGCCACTTTAGACTCATATTGACCAATACACCATGTGGTCCAGTACAGTCCCATGTAAATAATTCAAGGTCCATGTGGACCACAGTAGACCACAAACCCATAAGGTTCAGTCTGGATCAACTTACACAATACTGGACCATTATCAACCGGGGTTGAACCATGTGGACAATTTTGGGCCATTTGAACCATCCTGGACTGGGTTTAAAATAAGCTGTGCTTTTTGGGAACACCTTAGAGCCCCATGGACTTACTCTTGCAGGCATTTGTGTTACGTCCCTCGGCTGGTCTCCAGGGAAGGTCATGGTAGAAGTCCTCACACTGTTCACAGTTCAGTCCTTTAGTGTTGTGGTTACACATACAGTGACCATGAACCTGAAAGATTTAAAGATTATTGTCACCAAATATTAAATACTAACAGACTATCACTGATTTGCACATACAGGAAAGAGGCTCAGGGGTGAAGAGAAATCACACTGGCCCAAAACTAAACAAAAAAAAAAAACCAACAACCAACCCTCCAAAGAACTTTAAGGAAATAAAATATTTAACATTCCTATAGAAATATTTTATTTTCAGCAAGGCCAATCTGTTCTGTTTTTTCTTATAAATGAAGTTTTATTATGAAACCGGATTGTACTTCAGAGAACTATTATATGCCAAAATCTCTGGGGAGGTTAAACCACACCGGCGTCCTGACCCTTATTTAAGACTCACCATGCCTTCAATTGCCTGACCCGTTCCCTCCACAGGGGCGCATTCGGAGGCATGTCCATAACAGAAACAGTTTCCTCTCACTACCATGTCATAGATGGCATAGTAATACTTTTCTTTGATCTCCATTCGAGAGTCCAGAAGGTTGTCTCCGAGGGTGTGCAGCTTGGTGAATTTCACCCTCAGGTTGGTGATCTTTAATAAGTCTAAACAAAGAGACAAAATAATTAATCAATAACCCTCAGACTCCAGACAAATAACCTTATTCAGGGAGACTCACTCTGGATTCGTGGACTGTATGGGTCTTCAATCCGAAACGCTGGATCCAGGACTCTGTATATGACCTAAAAGAAGATATATTTTAATGAATCAACAATCAAACAGAACTAAAAGGTCACAATAACGGATAAAATCATGATTTCACTGTGAAAACACCAGGACGTCCCTACAGTACTAAATACTATAAGCTATGGTACCTCTCCCTCAGTGGACGGCTCGATGTCCGAGTAACGAGAGTCACAGATGACATCATCAACCTTCTGCATGGGACCCTGGGAAACGGACGGAAAGGACGTCTCGCAGTCATAGGCAAAGTAACGGTAAACTTGCCAGGTTTTGCCGAAGTCCGCTGATCGTTCAATGACCATGGCAGCCGGTCGAAATGTCTGATGGAAGAGAGCAGCTAAAGTTCTACTGACAATCGCAAACTCATCAAAATCTAACAATGAACGCATCTACTTAACGCTTACGACTGTTAGGAAGCCAAGCAGAGCTTACCTTGAAGGTCATAATGAGATGAGTGAAGTGAAACTCCGCTTCAAGGTCCAGCTGGATGGTGACATTCTCCAGACCTAAAGAACAAAATAACACAGTTTCTCTAAAATCAGTGCACCTCAAACATACGGCGGTCATCAATGACGCCAACGTGGTCACTGGCAGACACTTCAATGACAACAGTTTTCAACCAAACTCTATGTTTCTGATTCTGAAGCCTCCTTCCTTAGGTCTACATTTGCCTGTTAAAACACTGATACTGGCAGAAGCAGCCTTAACTCCTAAGCTCCATCTTCAACCCAACGGCCCAACAAACACTCAACCCAAGCCCTTGAGGGTGCGGTACAATCTCTTCTGCCCAAACCCATGGTGATACTTTAAAATCCTTAAGCAGTTGGTGATAGGAATGTCTTGATGCTTAACCTCTGACTATATTAAGCCAGCAGTTGGGACCATGAGATAGATAAGGGACAAAAAGCTTTGGGTGCGCAAGAGTGAGCTGATGAAATGAGTTTAGACAGATATGAAGCAGAAAAATTATATACATAAGGTTTATGCAGAATTGTACAGGAAGCAAGTGGAGTACATGAAGAACAGGAACATATCTGTGAAGGTTCTCAGTCATCCATGTCATGGTCAAGATTGGAAAGTTTAGTTTAGGCAACTTGACGTGAAGTTTTCTAGAAGATGTTTCACCTCTCTAACTGATGCATGGGAAAACAGAGGTAAATATATACTATAGGTTTGACCAAAAATTAGGGAAGGGGGAGAAGAACAGGGAGTAATAAAGATTGCGGACTAGAATCTGGTAATGATGACGGTCTCAGAGTTCTGGACTAATTGAAGCTTAAACGGGGATTTGAAAGAACAAGTGAAACAAAAAGAGAGGAAATGTTCAACATGGTGATGTGACCAAGGAGGGAATGTGTTAGCCTGATGCGATGGGTGTTAGTGAAGGGAAGGGTTGATTTGTACACCCTAGGCTGAGTGGCAGTAAGGAGACTTCATACCAAAGTGTAAACAGTTTTTTCAGGTGAACCAACATCTAAGGTTAGAGCGGGGTGTCATCTGTGTATCAGTAAATATTTATAATAAATCTACATAGAAGGAAGATACTGAGAAGAAAAATGGAATGCATGTTGATGCATGTCTTGGGTTTTTCAGGGACTGATAATGAAACTAATTTAAGGATTTTGATCTAAATATGTAATATATGCACCAAGATAAGATATTTTAACTATAGAAGTGGTCCAGCAGTATGCCATGTGAGATGGTGTCAAAGTCTACAGTGAAGTCGATAGCAATAACAGTGGTCAATAATCAGAAACCAGCTGCGATTGTTGTGGTTGTTACTCTACAATGATGGGGACAATGAACATGCTTAAATTCTCCATTAGATTTAGATAACCACTAGGCATCCAGTCACAGGGAGTTAGAGCAGAGCAGTTGTGCTTTGAAAAGGCTGCAAGTTCTCCGGTTCAAACCCCACATGCTTGGATCCCAGGAGCTCTAAGCTGCCCTCTTCTCCCAAAGGGATTGGTTAAATGCATAGGTCAAATTTAACCTTAAGGTACATTTGAACTGTCCAATAAAATTATATTATTTTATAAAAGGGTGCAAAACTATGAGAGCCCATTGTTTAAAACTGATGTCCAAGAACTACAGGGGGATAAATAAGCTGACCATTCAGTCAATAGAGAAAGCGCTTTTCAGACCTTATTATTGACAACAGCCAAGCGAGTGACTGTAGCCTAAACCATTTAATTTAGAAAAAAAAACAACATATTACCTTAAGCTTAAAAATGTTCTTCTCGGGGATAATTACTGCAATGAAAGGACTGAAAAAATCTTAAACAGAGTAAACAATAAAACAAAAAGAAGGATTCCTTTTAAACTGACACTAGTGGCAGCATTAGGATATAATAGGTAATTTTCATTTGTTGTTGTTATCAACACTGAGCAGCTGCAGAAACATGCCTTGACCGCCAAGGAACCTGAAACCTGTTCAAACACCAGCAGAAGCTTTTTGGATGGCTGAGTTTGATGGCTGAACAAACCTCACTGAATCATTACCGTTCTCAGACTGCCACCAGGTCTTCAACCTGTTGGGACCAAATGTGGTGACAACGTTTTCAATACGGTGGCTGTTGTTGTGGTTTGCCAGCTCATCGTCGTAGGGTGCTACAGAGTCGCACACAAAGCACTTCTTCTCCTCCTGGTTAAAGAAACAAAGGGGGAGGGAAAGAAGAGGGAGTTAAATTCCTCAGATTCCTCTCTGCTGGTGGTCAGTGGAGATAAACTCTACAAGCAAAGACCTCTAAGAACAAACAAACCTGAAAGCAACACTTTCAAGCTGGGAAGTTTCTACTCATGAGAGTGCTTCACACCATTTTGTCGGAAAAGGACTAAATAAATAAGAGTTTGATAAAAAAAACATCACTACATTGGTGCATCAGAGACAGTGTAGGATTTAGTGCCTTTTTTTTTTAAACTGATTAAGACCACAAACCCTATGGAGGGAATTTTGTTTCGTTATTGTTGTAAGCAAAAAACACGTTTTGCAAATGGAAATAAAAAAAAAAAAATATTCGGAAATTTGTAAAAAATGCAATCGATAAATTTCACTTTGAAAAATCAATAAAAAAAGATTTTAACAGTATCTTTGCTGGTTTGTGAGATATTGTTTCTTCTTTTTCATTTTATATTTATTTGTTTATCTTTCAAACTGTAATTTAAATTTGTGGTACATATTTTATAATTTCAAATTCAAATTTCTGCTTTTTGGGTTGAATTTTACAAATTGCATTCTTTTCGAATTTCATTTTACAGATCGCATTCTCTATACTTGGGAGCAGAAAAGCATTTCTGTTGGTCAATATAAAAAGAATACAATTTTTTTAAAAAGTAACATTTTAAAATAAAAAAAAACAATTTTGGAAACAAGAATTAAAAATGAAAAAAAAATAAAATATGAAAAATTTATTTTAAAAAAGAAACAACAAAATAAGAGAAAACAGCAAAGTTACTCTTAAAGCCTTTTTTTTAAATTAAAACCTTTTTTTAAGTTTTATTTCTGGATTTAATTAAATGGTTTGAATTTCAATATACAAATGTGTTGTTTTATTTCCATTAACAAAATGCACTCCATAAAACTGCCTGCCTCCTGAGCCACATCTGCTAGTTATATTTTGTCTCTCCTCTGAACTTTGACACCATCTCAGATTTTAAACTCAACACCAACACGTCGTGTTCTAACAGTTTACGCAATCAGACCTGAAACGATTGAAAAGGTTAGAATCAAGACTTTGTTCCAATAAGAAAACCCAGAGTGCTTTGGTTTCACATCAGATTAGATGGAGGGTGTTGGACCTTTTAGCTGTTCTGTTTGTTGAAACATCTGGATAAACATCTGTCTGCAGCCAGACTCTACGTCTCCTTATAGGGAGATCGTTTTACACAGGAAACAGCACAGACTGTAACACAGACATACAGAGTTAAAGCAAACACACAGAGCGTGCATCACTGGGAAGGCCGGGAAGTCTGTAGGAGGTCAGAGACGGATGGCTGTTTCCTCAAAGACTCAAACCGGCTGATGAGGAAGGTTCCTGAGACTGCAAAGACTTTGGATCTGTTGAAAAGAAGCTCATTTATCTATCTATTAAACTCACTAACATTGTTATAAGAGCATTAGGCTGGACCCTTGATTTAAGTGCAGCAGTTGACTATCCTTAGGGGACAATTTTATATTTCCTATTTCTATCCTTGTGACTGAAGCTTGGGGGGCATGCCGTCCCTGTCCTGTCAACAGGTCGAGCACCAGAGGAGAAGCACAACAGGCCAAACCCTGAAGAATTATTCTTTTTTTCCACCAACATATGCGTGGTTGACTATAGACTCAGGGTAAAAATTGTTAAAACTATTTCATATTATTTTAAAAAAATGGCTAAAGAGTCCAAGCTTTGCCGTTGGAGTTTTAGTAAAATGCACTCCCTCAGTTCACCCTTCTTCTCTCATTTGCTGCTGAATACGGGCAGATTTTATCTGATTAAGCGAGTACCATATTTAGTGAGGCACAAAGCAGAGTTCTTGAATGGTTCATGAATGTTGCTCCAATTTGTTTTATCAGCCAGGAAGATAACTTTAATGGATTTCATGCTATATTGGCTGGGATGAAGAAGGCATGTTCCTCCTTAACAACCAGATGTATACAGGACTGAAACATGTCGCCTCCTTTCAAATCTCGGGACAACCAAGGTTAGTCGTTACATGGAACAACAGCAAGATTCTTTTGACAGAGATAGAATGATACTGAGATCCTGCTGAGACCCAGAAAGCCAGATCTGACAGTTTCTAATGGACATGAACCGATTAGGAAATATGAGAGAATAGATGTAAGGGACAGAAAGTCAACACCCTGTTGATTAGAATTCTGCTCTGAATAAAGTCAAATTCAAAGAAAAAATAAGTTTTATGTACACTTATTTATATATATGTATGGAGAGAGAGAGAGAGAGAGAGAGAGAGAGAGAGAGAGAGAGAGAGAGAGAGAGAGAGAGAGAGAGAGAGAGAGA
>JAUZNJ010029549.1:0-15352 GCA_034780135.1 Jordanella pulchra | reverse complement strand
AGAGAGAGAGAGAGAGAGAGAGAGAGAGAGAGAGAGAGAGAGAGAGAGAGAGAGAGAGAGAGAGAGAGAGAGAGGCAAAAATAAAGGGAGACAGGGATCTTGGAAGAAGACAGCTTATGCCACTCATGGTTGGCTTAGTTTGCACACTTGCCTCACATTCTAGATCCAAGGCCCATACTGAGCATAGCTCAATAAAGCACTCAAGTCAGCAGGAGAGACTAGACATGCTGTCAGTGTCAGTACATCCAAATGGATTTTGACAGTGACACATGAGCATGTAAAGAAGAAATGTCTCAATGCAAAAGGAAAAAAAGGAGATGACAACATTTGAAAAGCATATGTTTAAAAGTGATTCCAGACTTTTCAGATTTATCCCTGCAGAGAAAATTGTACATCCCTCTTTAAAAACAAATTTGGATGCTGTTTGAAACGTCAATAAAACAGTTTGTAATGACTCTTAAATGGTTTAAGCTTAGTCTGTTAATGTAGAAATTGAGAAAAACATGACGTGACTAATCAGAACCTTTCACAATATTTATTCCTGAAAGACCATTTGCTGAATCATGTCTGTCAGTGGTGACTAATTTACTTAATATTTTGGGACATGTTTCATCAGGATTTCATGTTCATTTCTCAATATAGGGCTAATATGCAAACATCCCCCCAAAAAATATAAAGAAAAAAATCACATAAAAAGTTTGTAGTTGTTAAATGAGTTGTTTTTGCAAAATTTCGAACAAATGATGATTCAAATGACTTGCAATTCACAGGGTTTTGTTATATTGACATTACATGTTGCAAACTAACTGAGAAAAATCAAGTTAATCCAGGGTAAAATTATTAGATTCATATTTATTGTTTATCACCAAATATTTTGTATAATGTTTACAGCTCCAACTTTAATTAGTTCTGTTTTTTTACCACAATGTTTCTTAGATAAAGGTTAGAAACATATACGTGTGTGGATTTACCATTTTCAATAAATTAGCATCTGCATTGTCTAAGTATCTCTTTGTCTAAAAGCCGAGTGATTGTTTTCCCGTTGTTTTTGCTCATTTGCTTTACTGGTAGCTGAATTCCTTAATTCTATGCTTTAAAGCTTAAAAAAAAAAAAAAAAAAAAAAAAAACTTACTTCAAAATATATCCGAACTTTGCTCCATTTTGATATGGACCTTATCAGCAAAAGGTTTGCATGTCTTTAAAACACATGCAAAGATGTTTGTAGGCACCGAGTGGATCATCAAAGAGGGGGCAAAGTGATTTGCACTTATAATTAAGCAAACAACCTTTTCTTGGGTGTGCCTTCTTCAATATGCAGATCAGGTTCTAATGGGAAAAAAAACACACAAATTTATGTGTGGAGGATAAGCAAATGTAAAAAATGTACCACATGCAAAGCGATTTTTCGAAATCTGAAACTGAATTTCATCTCTCATTTTTGCGTCTTTTCTAGCAGAAAAAGTTAGTTTTAAACTCAAAAACAAACACTTCTGCAGTTATTTTGGCCACCAAGAAGGCATTGGTACAATGATGGAAAGAGATTCTCTGTGCATGTAAACATGCTTTTACTGTCAAAAAGAATAGTAGAATAATGTTAGTAAAGAGAAAATTGTCTGCACAAACCAGCACAAATTAAAGCAGCAGGACAGAAAACCAACAAAACCAGTGTTATTTTACATTCCTGATGTCTTGCCAAGGTAATTATAAACAGACTGTAACTATCTAACAAGTGACCAGATCTGGTGGATCTACTGTTGCTGCGCTTTGCTGGTCACAGGTGTAGGCCACTTCCTTTTTTATCCCTTTGAAGTACAAGAAGATAATTGTAGCAACCTACTGTGCCCCTTTTGCCAAAACCAAGCTGAGAACCAGTGGGCCACGTTGCCCCCTTTTGGACCAAGGTGCATACTACGTTAGCTTTTTAATTGTTACAAGATATGTGAATTCACAAACTACAAAACAAACATGGCTGCGCCGGTTTTAGCTGGAATACCTTCTAGTTATTTTTGAAAAACAAGCAAAAAGACCCGATTTTTGCCTTTGTGGATGGGAAGATGTTCGCACGTTGCTCCCTTTTGCGAACAGTTCCCGACGGAGCCTTCCCAGATTGATACGTGTATAAATGTTAAATTGTACTACACATTTTAATTTGGTTTATGCCAGGTTACATACTGCCTGACTCCAGAAGAGAACCAGAATGGCCTGCTTCTCCTGGCAGCTCTTCTTATGGAGAACTGAGTCTGCGAAGAAGAGAAGTGCTGTCCACTTCTCCCTGAGAGCAACAAAGTATTGCAGCAACCCCTTTCGTTTCTGATAGATTGAGCTTGCCTGTATTATGTGCGGTTTTCTGTGGTAATTTTATATCAGTAATAATAACAATAATTTCCAATTTTAATTGAAAATGTAATTAGTTAACATTTACTACACCACTTACTGATGCAGCTCTCTGTTATTTGTTACTCCTGATACTACCCCACATCTCAGGAGAAAACATACAGACCGATTGAGAACAAGCAAATCCTTGGCTAAACAGCATCAACGGGGATAAGTATGAGTAAAATTTTAAAATACGTCAGGCTGTACATTAGCACATAAGTCAGAACAGAAGCACTACAGATTGGAGGCAGAGTCCTAAACAAAAGTACTTCATAGCCCTTTTATCTCCTAAGACTGAAAGCGTATGGAATACTAAATTACTTTGGTTCTATTGATTGTTTAGGGTGTTAGGTTACTTATTGTTTACTTATTAAACTATATTAACCAATGCAAATGGCCATATGTAGACTGAATCATGCTTACAGTAAAACATTAAGATACAACTTTTCCTAGAGTAATGTCAAACATCCAAATGTTGATATCTAAATGTTGAATCCACAGAACTTTTAGTTTTTAAGAAGTTATTGCTTAACAATTTTGTCCCAAAAATCAAACAGTTGGAAAGAATCTCATTTTGTAAGTTATCTCTACAATAAATAAGTTGTGTGCATGGGAAACTTTAATATATTTAAATATTGATGCATTTAATGTGATTGAGCATAATTTAACATCAGTGTATATGCAACGTTTCTTACAAGTTGGTCAGTAGTATTTAAGGATTTAAATTTTTTTGTGTGACACATTTCTTTCTTGATCACAGGAAAAACAGTACATCCCCCAATTAGAGTCGATGGATCTGGGGAGTCGTGGTCAAGGCCCAGAGAAGCTGTGGTGATTGTCCTTTATTTTTATTCATGATAGAAAGCAACGCTTACCGAAGATGTACCTTGAAGAAAGTTAGCCCATTAACAAGTAATTATAGTTTTTTTGTTCACCCACGAAACAGAATGCCGTTAAACAACATTAAAATGAGCAGCAATACCTTCATTTTTTCCACCTAAAAAAACACAGTAAATATCAAATTATTTTAAAATATGAGCTCCAAATAATTATATTCTTATTCCTAGCATGAACATTTAAACACTGTTTATGCAAAACTCTGGTATTCAAATGCATTAAAATATACTTTAAATAAATCTAGAGTATACAGTAGGTTTGTGATCCATATTTAACATTTTTATGCTTCTGAAATCTGTGAATGCATTTAAGTCTGTCTTAGACAACATTTTCAGGTGACTATGGTTTTAAATAGTTAACATATAAGATTACCTTGGACATCAATTACAAAGCCATGGAACTAAAAAAGGAACTTTTATTGAACTTTGCAATTACTTTACCCTCACCATACTCTTGAGCATGGTACCTTATTCACCCTTGTCACAACTGAGCCACACAGGTCATTCACAGTCTTTATGAAATTGCAGCACAACGCTTCTGTTTTTTAATATTTGGCTGTGACTCTTTAATCAGAGTAGAGTGATTTGCTACAGTTGTAGCTCCACGCCTCCACACACAGGAGCTTTCATACAAACACAAAGAGAAGATCTACCGTTGTTGAATTTTGCAACAGATTATACATTTTTAAACACTCCCTGCACACCTAAAAGTTTGTTTCTGAAGTATCTGCAGAGCCTGTCACTGTTTAGGAAGAGTCTCTTTCTCTCAGTGCATGTGTCTCCTGGTATTCATTATTAATCAGTCATTTATTTCTGGTCTCATGATCGCTTTGATAATCAAGGTTGCTGATGGAAGAGCAGACATTCAAAATTGATAGCTTGTGTATTGGCTACTCAAAGGACAAAAGTGTTAATTAATTAAGCTTTAAGGTGAACAAAAAGTGGTCAGACTGCTCAAAATTCAGGAAGCCTCCTGAGATTTTACCCTTGAACCATTTAGTCACATAAGTCATACTGAGTTATTATGAACAGATAAAAAGAATTAATCAGTTTCTTTTTTACTTGTACACAATATGGCTCAAAAATAATTTTAGAACCACATCATTTCATTTCTGCCTCCAGATATCAGTCCACTCAAGCTTCTTCAAACAAGTGTCAATTTTGTAGACACTGGCATGGTAGCTGGGGGGGGGGGGGGATGGACGTGACTACCTGGGGTCCAAGTAAGAAGAGGGGACCATATTTTTTTATGTTTTTATTTCAAATTAATTGGACCCTTCCATTGGTAATTGATGTCACAACTTGTTTCAAATATATTGATACAATCAACTGAGAGAGTAAAATTTAGGTCACAGTCCATCAGACATATTAGACATTCTTGGGGGACCCTATTTGGTCCACTCAGCAACAGCCAGCAACAAGTGTAATGTGAGTGATCCCAGACATCATGATTCTCAAAAAGAAGAGCGGAAAGAAAATGAAAGAAGGTAGGATGAGGGGAGGCAGCTGTTGACTGATTTCTTTCCCAAAGGTGAACCAAGTTTTGTTGTTATGCAAAGTCCAATTAAAGTTAACATAGTCTACTACACTCCAGACAGCTGCTGCTATCGTTTGTATGCTCATGGCAAGTCTTTAGCTTAGGTAGTTGCCAGCCAGGCTGCTTGTGGTTGTAAATATAAAGATAATTATGAGCCAGCTTATGTTAGTTGTCAACATTAACCAGTATATTGTTTATAAACAAACAGTAGCACTGAAGCAGCAGTGTCCAGTCCTGGCAGCTCTTATAAAATGCAATTAGAGATGAGCAAAGACAAGCTAACCTCAATGTTGAATTTTGAGCTGTGGAAATAATATGAAATTTATTTGTTAATATTCTAGTTATGTGTCAAGTTTAGGCAGGTAGTTTCATGAACAAATGGAGATGGGTATATGAGTGAATGGGAAGTTTTTTATTTTTTATTTTCTGTTGTAAGTCTAGTAAAACGGAGCATATTTAGCCCTGAGCATCTTATTCACCAGAAAATGTTTTTTCTAAAGGGCTTGTTCGGCCCTTGCATCTCATCTTGGTCATCTGTATCATCATATGAATTCCCAACATTAGGTATGAAACTGAGCAACTTCGAAAAGTGTGATTTGAATAGTAACCTCAATATGAGCCCTCTGAATTTATGTGGTTTATATTTTAGATTGAAATGGATTTTTTTTTTTTGACTGGTTAGAAGTGGTAGTACCAAAATCCAATTTTTTTGTGTGTGTTTGCAATATTTCATGTTTACTAAATGTTTCAGCTGCAATGGCCTACGCATGACTAACTAAATACAGTCTAAAGACATTATTTTTAAATTCTGTTTAGAGAAGATGGAATGGCTAAAAAATAGAAAATGATAGTGTTTAAAATTATGTTAAGTTAAAAATATATTTTTGTGTGATAATTTCTTCTTTCAATTTCTTTGGGTTGTGTCTCTTTGCCTGGAGTGTTGTCTGTTTGTTTTCTTTAAATATTTTTTTTTCAATAAGTTGCAAAGTAACTAAACATTTCTTTCAATGAAGTACATGAATGGTAAAAGAGATAAGCACCAGAGTCAGAAAAATGATTATATGAATGACAAGGCTGTACAATCTCACAGCGCTTTCAAAAGAAACGGGGCTGTAAAATGTACCAATTATGCTTTCTAGTCATGGACCTTTGTCCAGCAGAGCTTGAAATGTGCAACATGCCTCACACAAACAAAGCTGGCACCATGTAATAACTGCAATTTGTTTGACAGTTAAGATGCAAGATACTTAGTAGACTTTCAGGGTTTAAAAGTCTTGACAGTATTTTTTTGTTTGTTTATGTGTTTCATTGGAGATGATTTTTAAGACAGAAAGCAATATAGCACTATAGCTATAAAAAAGTTTTATAAAAGCTGGACAATCTTGTACAACTGTTTTTTTTTCACATTTCAAGGTGGATAGTCACTTGGAAAAAGCATTTATAGCCCTTGTACTTGTTTCCACTACCACCACAAACCTCAAAGTATTTTCTTTAGATTTAAAGAAAATTGATTTTATTGATTAAAAAAACTTTGAGGGAAATTTGGCTTATACTCAGATCCATTCATTTCAACTTCTTCAAAGTTGAATAAAAAGAGTCCATCTTTAATTCCCCTGGTTACACTTTACAATAACCACCTTAACCATCATTTTTAAATGGTAAAGAGACTATTTATTAACAGATAGTTTATTAATGTGGGATTATTTTATAAATTAAAGATCAATAGGTCATTTATTTAGGTATTAAACCCACCAATGTTAGGGTAAGTCCAATATGACAGGGCAAGTTGAATTAAAAATAAATGTTGGGTTCAGGTCTTAAATCCATTGATTTTATGTTTTGGGCTAAACCAACATAGTAGGGTGATATAAGTCAAACTCTGATTAGGGTTTGGCATGAAGCCCACTGATGTAAAGGTTCAGAATAAACTAATATATCAAGGCAATAGGATTTATTTACCTTTTATAAATGGTTTAGCTGCATTTTGTAAACTATTATCAAACATTATTAAGCCATCTGTTAATCATTAATAAATAGTCCTATTGCTGTTTAAAAATGATGGTTTTTGTAAAGTGTTACCATTATATTTCCATTGCATGAACTTTAACCATTTACCTTTTACCATAAAGTGAAAATAACTTTAATAATTACCAAAGATTTTTCAATCCCCTTACCATTTTTGACTCAGTTTTAACAGAGTAATATTACAATGTTCTAGCTTGTAATGTTTCCAGAAAAATACGGTTCTGGTTAAGGTTTAGGACTTTCAGATTTCCCCAGGATTGTTAAGGGGCAGGATTATGTGCTGAGCAATAATGATTCGTGAACTCCTTTTCATAGGTATTTGACTTTATAGCATTCAGTGACAAAAAAAAAAACATTTATGATTTTCAGATAAGATGAAAATCAAATAAGTCTTTGTTTTATCTAGATATTGCTTGAAGGCCTTAGATTTAAGCTGCTATAACAGCTAACTTACTTCACCAGTTGTCAGCTGCCCTGTTGATCAACTAGCGATAAAAGAGAAAACATGATTTTCAGCGTATTGTTTTGAAGCATCCCCTGGTCTTAAGTTAAACGCAGATACAATTTAGACACATGATAACTTACGCTTCATGTTCATTTTAGTGTTTTATATGTCACTGGGCAAATAAGATTGTCTGTGATTAAAGATAAGCTTTATAACTGGATAGTTTTGTGTGTGATGTCTTAGACAACAAAAGAGGAAATTGAAAAATAACATCTCATCTGTTGTAAATTCAAGTTGCTTTGAAAATTCCTGAAAGATTTACTAAGGCAATTGAAGGCACAGCAAAGAAAGTTATGGTAAGACAAGTTTAGTTATGTGGCAAATTTCAGTAGCAATAAAATTGAAAGTGCTGACAATGAGAATAAAAGAAAACTATATTGACTGCAGTGGCATAGAGGCAACACAAATAATTAAAGAGAGTGAAATGATTTAATTAAAATAAGAAGATATAAAATCATAGAAATAAAATTGAACAACAAAATAAATATTTTTTTACCCTAAGGAAATACATTTTAATCTCAATTCAAAGCAACTGAGGGTTTCAACACAGCTTTACAGCTTTCTGGGATTGTTTTTCATATTAGTGTAACAAAAGAACTGCTTCTTCATGTTAGGTTCTCATTCTAGGCATGGAAAGCAGATTCGAATCAGACAACTTGAAACTGGTCTGGGCAATTGATGCACTTATGGAAAATCTTTAATGTATTTTGGTGAAGCAATTTCAGAGAATAGACTAAAAGAGGTATTTTTAAAGTCTGTTCTTTGAGATAAAGGAAGCCAGTTTAACAAATTTATAACTAAGGTAAAGCCCTACTTTCTTAGTTTTGATGAATAGGTGGGCAGTAGTATTCTGGATCAACTGTAGCT
Organism: Jordanella pulchra; assembly: GCA_034780135.1. Classification (NCBI taxonomy): domain Eukaryota; kingdom Metazoa; phylum Chordata; class Actinopteri; order Cyprinodontiformes; family Cyprinodontidae; genus Jordanella; species Jordanella pulchra. The sequence continues at coordinate 7,145 of JAUZNJ010029549.1, read as the reverse complement.
GTCTGATTCACTTTTTAGAACTGTAAAGACGCCTTTTCAGTAATTAAATGTTGTGCAAGTTACAAGTTATAGTCCCCATAACCCACCATATAAGTAACTAAATAAGTAACTCAGTTACTGCTCCGTGAAAGTAACTAATTACTAGCCAAAATAACTATGCAGTTACTTTCTATGATCAAAAGTGTTGAAAAATTTGTAAAATGTTCATGTTATTCGAATAATGAATACAGCTAGTGGTTCAGTTATGGAATATAAGGTGTTAATTATTAATTAATTAATTAAATAATTAATTCAAAAGTCTATACATCTCTAAACATTGAAAAGTAATCTGCACTATTTTTATGTGTGTGGTTTGACAAGTGAGTTGCAATGTAATGAAATCAAAAATAAATAATTAGAATTAAACAAGGGTTACACTATTCCAGAAAACATAGTAGGATGCTTTTTTGCATGTTAAAAGGTAAACTCAGCTGCCCAAAATATATCCTTTTCTTGCATTTGCTGTTAAACAGCAAAGGTTTAATGTGTTTGGTCAAGCCAAAGTTTCCAAGAGTTTCAAATAGTTCTATCTCTTGTATCTTTGGGGTTGTCAATGTGAATCTTAACGCCTCCCACAATATAGCTTAGGAGTTTTGGCCACTCTCTACAATTTATGGCTCAAGCAAGTGTATTGCTCATAGCAGCTATTAAAGCAGCTGTTTATGCAGTTGATCACACTGCCTTTAAAAACAAAAGATTAAGAAGCAGAGAGTGAGTCACTACCTGTCCTATAATACTATGGTATGCTGATTCAGACAAGGACAGACCATCATACAGTGAAAAAGATTATGGACATCAGAGAGCATCATCTTCAGAAGATTTTTCAACAACAACAGAGTCAGTGTTGTCAGTAAGAGGCTTCTCCATATCCGGTGCAAGACAAACCGATACAGAAGATCCTTCCTGCCTACAGCTATTAACACCTACAACAACTGGTTAAGAGAAAAAAAAAACATGAGTACTACAACATTTATTTTCCCTTTTGGAGAAATAAATTATTTTTGAATAGAATTGAATAATGAAAGTTAAAAGGCTGGTATACTCCTGCAACATATGTGTCAGGAGGATGTGTTTAAAGTCTACAAATTCTTGTGAAAATGTAGCTTCTCTGGATGCTACCCCGGTACTTGGCCATGAAAGTAGCTTCACAATTGAAAAGCTATTTGATGTAGAAAACAGCAGTGTTACAACCACCCTACTGAGAATATAGTTAAATGGGAAACATTGCTACTTGTTACGGCTCTACTGTCCTACACAAGTCTAATCCCCCAAGTTACAATTTCACTTTACGTTGTTTTTTTTCCAGAGTTCCTGTTCTCCCATGAAGCTGCAGTTATCCAGACCCTTATTTTAAAAAAAATAAATAAATAAATAAAAGTGAGTAAACAGACTTATTGGTCTCCTGGGTTGTTTCTACATATGGATCAAAAATTTTAACAAAGCCATGGCAATATTTTGTTAACATTACCATTGTTCACTGTATAGATTGTTTATTCCAGGTGATGTGCCTAGTTACATTTCCAGTGCACAATGCTTAACATCTAGTGCTAAAGGTTCATCTTAACGTTCTACATGTTTGCTGTCTCTTCCACATTCCATGTGAAAAATCTTTTTCTTGTCAGTCTTTAGTAAAGGTTAGATTAGGAAACAGCACAACTGAGAGTTTTCCAGTCAAAAGATTATTACACCTCGGCAGTGGCTGTCTCCTGCTGCTCATTGCTTATTGCAAACTTGTCTGCTTCTATCAAGAATCAACAATCTCTTTTGTCATTATGAGAACATAGTGATTTTCTTATACATCCAGTGGAGAATAAACTCATAGAATGCAGACAAAAAAGAAAAACACGCAGAAAATCTAAAAATAACCATCCTTAGAGAACCCTTAATATGATAAAACACCCCCAGTACGAAATTAAATATTAAACACCCTTTTTAACTCTTCAAAGAAAAATTAGAAGCATTTTTAAAAGATATAACCAGTCATGGAAAAAAAAAACACGTACATGAATTTGTAGCATGTGGTATTTAAATAAAGTGCAGCTAGTCTCAGAGCAGTCTATGGGTTGGTGGTCAATTTATTGTCATCAGGGGTTTTTATGTGTGTATGTGGCTAGAAATGTTATAAGAAGCAGAACAGTATTAGTTTGTGCAGGGTTTTTCTTTCTACAAACAAAAGTTGTGGTTAATTCAAATGGATAATATTTGTGTAAATGGCAGATTTACAAAATGGGGCTAATAAATACTATACTAACCACAGACAACACCATAGCAAGACTACATCATCCAAGACAAAATAAAACTCCAGTTTCACTTAATCAAAATGAAAGCAATAACATAGATCAAACTAGAGACTACTTTAAAATGTCTTATTTGACTGACTCACTGACAGTTGCTGTTTTAGTCTAAGACTTATTGATAGTGTTATCAAATCGCTGCTTTGGTGCAGTCTGTTTGCCCTGTTGACTTGTGCCAAGAAGGTTCCAGGTTCAATTCCTTGCCCTGGGGTCTTTCTGCATGGAGTCTGCAAATTCCCCCTCTGCATGCATGTGTTCTCTCTTTCCTCCCAAAGTCCAAAAAATATGACTAAATTGTCCTGTGTGTGAATGGTTGTGTGTCTCTGTCTTGACCTGTGACAGACTGAAGACCTATCCAGGGTGTGTCCAACCTCTTGCCTATGGACTGCCAGCCATTATTAGCCAAATAGCTTAGAATTAAGTGTTGATTTATACCTGAATAGTAAAGATTTGAATTTATAAATTAGTTTTGATGACGCTCAAGACAGACCTTTTGGAAAAAAAAAAATTTACTTTGCCTTACTTCTTACTTTTATTTAAGTAATATTGTTGTGAGGTATCTCTACTCCTACTTGAGGAAAACATCTGACTACTCTGTTCTCTGTGTGAGTAATTTGAACTATTCCAAGTTCTTGTGAACATACAATAAACAGTAGATATTTTAAGTGGAAGTTCGTTATCCTGACCTAACATATATACATTTCTCACTGTAAGGATTCTTTTTATGAGTTTTATGTGGGAAAAAAGTATTGGTAAAATTATTTCTTCTGCACAAATTTGTTGTTTTGGATTGATGACATTTATTTTTATTCTTTATGCATTTGAGTTTTTAAAATATGAGAACCTGCACATAAAGTCTGTTTGCCAGCAACATTTCTGAACATCAAATCAAATGTTGGTATCCAACAATTACTTAGGAATCAATTAGCCTTTTTACCAAAAACTTTTTAACGTTACTTGAGTAATTTCTTGGATGACTACTTTTTACTTTTACTGATTTACGGGGCGACAGTGGTGTCGGATGCAGGAGTTTGGTGTCGTTGTGTACTTGAAGAAGACACTTCACCTGCATTGCCTGCTGATGGTAGTCAGAGGGCCTGGTGGCACCAGAGACTCGCTTTTGTCAAGGGTAGCTGTGGCTGCAATGTTGTTTTCCACCATGAGTGTGTAGATGAATGACTGAATGTAGAGTAGAGCGCTTTGGTCAAGTCTCCTGACTTGAAAAGTGCAGGCCATTTACCATTTATGTGAGTAAAATAAAACGTTCAGGTAAACCTACTCTTACTTGAGTACAATTTTCAGGTACTCTACCCACCACTGAGACAGATGTGCAAAAGAAAAGTTTTTGGTTTGACTCAATGTGTCAAACAGCCAACTCACAGTTGAGGACATATTTTGGACTTAGTAATCAGTAAAGGTCTAAATATTTCCAAATTTTATGTGACTGATGTAGCTCTATCAGACAATATTTCTGTTTACTTTAAAACCATCTTTCCCACTGACCTAATTGCCAAAAGAGACGTTATAAGAAAATAGGCAATACGAACATAAACTTTATCCAGTTTTATCCTGCTGCTTTGACCTTACACTGTAATTCAGCCGATTAGCTCATTGATAATTTCCATAAAAAAGTTCTTGCTAGCTTTTGTCCTGATAGCTTTTGTCCAGAATTCTTTAAGAAACTAAACCAGTTAGTGGTGGCACCACTTACTGATATGCTTGTACACTCATTTGGGCATTGAGACTTGCCACCAACACTTAACCTGGCAAATATCAATCTGATCCTCAAAAAAGATAAACCATCATACATCTGTGGCTCACATTAGCCATATTGGGGTAGACAGTAAGCTGCTCTCTAAATTACTTCCAATGAAGGTGGAGAAACTTTTGACTTTCTTAATAAATTCAGATCAGACTGGGTTCAATAAAGATCTTTCCTCCTTCACAAATATGATAACTTAACATAACAGTATAAAATACTACATTGTCCGCAAATAACTTTTATACTGACTAAGGTAGATCGTTTTAATTTTTTTGTTGTGTTTTGTGTTTCTCTTCCATGTCCCATACTCATGTAAAGTGGTAGGGAGCACGGTGTACAATTCTCTAGTTTCTCTGCTTGTGAAAACACAAAACCAATAAAAATGTTTAAAAATAAAAACTGGAGACATAAAAAAGTAGGATAAACATCAGGCAAGCCTTCTCCAGGTAAAAGGAGTCAATGAAGGAGAAATATTTTGAAATGGATATTTCTACTTGACAAATTGAACTGCACTGCCTGAAGTAGTGTAAAGCTGAGCTTTACACTAATTACTGCCCATTCAGTCTATCTGAGTTTGATTTACCTTGTAAAGAATAAAACGTCAAAAAGTTCAGCCTTGAAATGCAATAAACTCCTAAATATTTGCTGCTGTTAGAAGCAAAAGATGGCTCTAGACTAGAAAGATGTGACTGAGCAGGATAAATACAAATGCAAGCCAAACGTACTCTGAAAATATATTTTCTTCCTACTTCACAGTTATGCGCTTAAAAAAATCCCTATGTTGTACTTGTAACACGACAAATTCATAAAGAGGTATCAATCCGTTAATAAAATCACTGGAAACTGTGAAAAAAAATCATGTTTATTTTTTAATGAAAAATGCGTCATCTTTTCCAAAAGCAAATAGTAACTTGAAGTACAAACTTATAGTGAAAAGGGCTCTCGAATATTTGGGTTGTTTATTCGGTTGATGGCGAAATGACATGTCTCAGGGAGGACTTTGTTTGATATGGGCTTAGTAAAAGATGGAGGGATTTAATTTCAATCAGACCTTTATTAAAATTTACATACCATTGCACCAATCTGAAAAAAATCCCAAAGTGCTGTCATAATGCCAATTTTAGCCTTGGATCTGTAAACGCTGTATACCACACAAGATGTTAACTGTTTGTTTATCCAGACATTGAGCTGCATTTATAATTTTGGCTGAAATTTAACTTAAAAATAAAATTGAAATCAAATGGGTGGGAAGAAAAGTCAAAACAGATAGGGCTTGAAACTGGAAAGGATTTATCTAGTTGTTTTTCCTTTACAGAAAATCTTAGCTTATTGAAATCTTATGGTAACCATAAAATAAATGCAACACTAAAGGAGTGATCATTTATCTAACTCTGACTCATGTAATGCATCATCAAGAAAGTATATATACTCTTAACAGCTATTAAATGTTCCTCACTCTCAGAGTAGACAGATGAGGAATGATTTAAGGTAAAAGCAAGACCCAAGTTGGCCTCAAAATGGTGGTTTATATTTAGTACTCTATTCCCTTGGCTGTAATAATCCACTTTAAAGGATCAAATACTTTTGATGACAGTAAAAAAAAAAGTTAATACAAATTTTCATTAGCAAGTTTAACATTACAGAAATATTTAACTGAGATGTAAGATATAAACAGGGAGAATTCGGGACTTTAGAAAAATTTGAAATTATATTCATACCAAAATTAGGCATACATTTATATTAAATAAATGTGATTTACTTCTATTCTATTCTATTCTATTCTATTCTATTCTATTCTATTCTATTCTATTCTATTCTATTATAAAACATGGGAAACACAAAAACAAATGTTTTATAGGTCTGTAATAAAAATGTACAGTGTTGAAGTATAACTAAACCTCATTCAGTTTAGCTGTTTTGCTATCTTAGTTGTCATCCTCTAACTACTGGGGGAGAATGTGGTTTGGAGCAGATGGTTGTATGAGCTCAGGTGCTGGCACCACATGCAGATTAGAGAATGTCAAGATGTTGCTGAAAGAAAATTGAGCTCCAACTGTTGCTGTGGTTTAAGCCTGGTGATTAATTGATGCAAAATAAAAGCTTTTGGCTTGAGATCGTTAGAAAAAAAAATAAAAACTTGCCCCGACTAATAGAATTCTGAAGGAATATTTCTGCTACTGTCTGCTCACTGCATAATAGCCATGACAAAAGACCAATAGAAATCTTACTTAAATAATTTAGTAAATAATTTATACCATGTTGTAATTAAATTCAAGAAACATACATTGTTTGGTTTTATAAGTGTGCCAAGGGAACCAGGATTGGTACATAATCCCCCTCTGTCTCTGCTCAGAAGAGGGTGAGCTATGGCAATCTTCAGTCAGCTTTAAGATCCTGGAGGGACTGGATATGTGCTGATTACCTCAGCAAATTTGGACCTGCAAACCTTAGACGTAATAAAAGAGTATACGCCCCATTGATTGTTGGGGCACATAAAATATGGCGGCCGTCTTGGAGCCGTTGTCCTTCTCCCATAGACATAGCTATGCCTACTTCTGCTTCTCGCAGAAAATCGACTCTGAAAGGATGGCTCATTACTGTGTGGCCTATTTGTGTTGTAATCAAGGACTATTGACATCAGAGCTCCAGGGATAACTTTTCATAAATAAGATGAACACGTACTGTTTGAATTTGATGACAATATTATTGAACTTATGTTCATCAGTAAAATGCTAGTTAATGTTAACTATGGATAATGATTGGTGCCTGCAATCAGTGATATGATTACTAACCAAGTGGAGGGACTAGCTGGCCTGGGAGGGCCTAGAGCTTTCCCCATCAGAGCTGGAGGAGGTGTCTGTAGAGGGGCAAGTCTGGGAGTCTCGGCTGAGTCTGCTGCCCTGGTTTACCTGGTCCCAGATAAAGCAGAGGATGACAAGGACACACACACACAATATATTAAATATATATATATAGGGGAGACCGGGTATGGTTGTAACACTTTTTGCTCCAGCACCTTTAACTCACAGAATTTTTGAGCTAGAGTTTTC
>JAUZNJ010029548.1:0-15352 GCA_034780135.1 Jordanella pulchra | reverse complement strand
CTAAATAAACTTAACTTTTTCCCTGCCTCCTGTGGTGTTCTGCATGTGGGTTAGATTCCTGAATCCCAACATGACAATTAGAACAACAAGCAAGACACATGTTGACATCAAACCCAGTACATCCAGCCTAGAGTAGAGTATGTACCTGATAACAAGTTTTCTTTTAATCTGACACATTTTCTATAATTGTTGGGGGAAACCGTTACTACAATTAGAGCAATAGTTTTAAAAATTTGTTTTAGCTTTGGTCTTGATCTTAGAATTTAATCTTCTTAATTAGGTATTTTTGTTTATCGTACTGAATGCTGAAGTGAAGTTTATACATGTTACAAACTGAACTCTAAAGGTCTTCATTTGCTATTTGTTTTAGCATCGGAATGCCTGGTATTTGGGTAAATATGCAAAGAATATCTGTTGCTGGGAAGATCAGTAACTACCTTTAACATATTCTTCCGGTTAAGAATAAATGTAACTGTAAACTGATTGAATTAAAACTGTTTTAGGTGGTTATGGTTTAATGAATAAAGCATTTTTTTTCAGTCAGATGGTTGTGGGTTCAATTTATATTGAAGTGTGCTTGAATATATTAGTGTTGGCTGATGTCAGATTCGACTTTGATTGACAAGTGTATTTATTTTATGTTTAGAGCATTTATAACCTTTGCTAGACTGATTGGCATTAACATTAGCTTTATTAAGGTCATTGCATTTCAGTGAATTTCTACCTTGACATTGTGTTAGCAAGCATATGTATCCTGCTCTGCTTTGTTTTTAACACACAGCTTTTCTATTGTGCCTTTGTTTCTATTTCAGAAATAGTTACAATGAGGGATAGTTATTCCTTATTCTTATCATTATTTCAAAGTTTGAAAACCTCTTACATTAAAAGACAGCATACCTTCCTTCTTTTTTTCTTACCAGGACTGAGGATTGATATTGAAAGAAGTGTTAACATCTCATTTTGATTACCTTTTTACGTGGCTGTTTGACTTGCACCATTATGGAAAAAATTAGGAGTAACATCACTACCCCCGTAGAAATACAGATGATTGTTCCCTGAGTCTTTGTGATTTGGAGAATAGCAGTTCTGCTCTTTGTTTCTGGAATATAGACATAGGAAGATGAAAAGATCAGTAGAAAATATAAGAAATTATAGGAAAATTATTAGCTTGTTGCCACAGGTCTGTGTATATCTGCCTGCTAACCAGAGAAATTGTCATTGTAAAAAAGCAGTAAAAATTCTAGGACTTTTATACATTTAGTAGCCTCATGGATATTCATTTAGAGGACTTACAAACATTTTCATATACTTTCTGATTTTGACATTTTGTTAATTCAATAAATATTGAGATGCCAGATATTGTGCTTAGGTAGTTTTGTATTCCTTAGGTTAGACCGATAGCTTATAAACCTATTAAATGACAGATAATTTATATGTCAAAGCCCCAGAATTTTAAAAACCGATATATTTTTGTATTTTTACCATTACCATATGAGCCAGAAAGTCTGTTTTAGATGAAAACAGATCAAGATGATACGTTTCTGAGTTTCCTACAGAGAGGAATTTCCTTGAGAATTCCCTCTAATTATTCTTTTGTGGATTTAGAGTAAAATATTAACACAAATCCTGCGTTTTGTTGTAAGCACTGCACAGATTTACAGGCAGGGATCTTTCAAAGGCTCCCGATTATTAGACATGACGTGTAAAAAAAATGAGCGAATTGCCACCACAGCATGAAGAATGTGTCTGACGGAGTTGGGGTACCTTGGCAGTCGTTTTCATCCCAGGGAAAGACACAGTTTTGCACACCATTACACACCAGAGAGTTGTTGATGCACATGTTGCTGTGGCAGAAGAATGCGCTGCCGATACAAGGTGCTAAAACACAAACATAACACTGCTGTTTGAGAAGTATAGAGGAAAATCCAGTTGGAAACAGTTTCTTCAGCTGTACCTATATGAAGCAACCGTGATATGGAAAACATTAGACACCTTAGCTTAGGCACCAAGCTTAACCTTGTTTTGCTCAGTGTACAAAAGATACTCTTATATGAACTGTGAGGGGAAAAAAAGGTCATTTTAAAGTTTGTTCTGCTCCTCATTTTCAGCTGTGATATGTTTGAGTGTTTTGTTGTGGTTTTAGTCTATTTTCTGCTTATATAGCCTGTTTAACATATTTCTATTCCTTTTTTCTCTAAGCCTGTCTTAGATGGAGTTTGGGGTCACTGTTATGCGTCAGGTTTCAGTTTTGCTTTCAGCTCATGTGCTTTTACAGACTTACAATTTTTTCAAGTTCTCTTAGATACATGGAGCTAATTTTTGTCTGTTCTCGTCCTGCAACACCAAGGTATCTACAAACTGTGACATCTCTACGCTTCACGTTTGGTCTGCGATCCTTCTTCTGAAGTCCTGTTGTTGTAGACATGTTCTGGTGCCCAATTAGTTCAGTTTTAGACTCATCTGTGCAAAGAATGTTGTTCAAGAGATCCTGGTCTTTGTGTTTATTCTGTCTTGCAAACACATTGATTGTTTTCTTACAGAATAAAGGTTTCCTCTTTGCACACATCCTATCAAATTTAAACCTTTTCTGGTCTTACAAGCATGGACTTTTCAACCGAAGTAATAGCTGGCTTCAGGTTCACATTTACAGGATTGTTAGACCTCTTTTAGTATAACAAGGCCTGCGACTATAAATTTAAAGCAATTGCTTTAAATTTTCTGTGATTGTGAATTTTATTCTGCTTGGTGAAATTGCTTATTTGCAGTGCTTAGAACTCATATCTCTTTTAAGCTGCTACAATCTCCAGCCTGGTGGATTCAGACAGTGTTTTAATTCTCAGCATAGTGTTTACTCTTGCTTTAACACCCAGAAGAAAACAAAATAAGAAATTTTAGAGTTTAAACAGGACAAAAGTTGTTCAGAATACAGAGTCATTTGCACTTCTTGCGATACACCTTCGCGTCATTATAGCAGTTTTAAGTAAATATATATTTGGGGGTTTCTTTACATATATTTTAACTTAGTATTCTTTTTTTGCAGTTTGCACAAGGTTTTTCGTTGTCTTTTCATCTATTGAAGCTGTTTAGTTACATCACTAAACAATTACATTTCATCATTATCAAATATCCATATTTCCAAATATTTAAGAAAACAAACAAGCTACCCAAAGGTGTCCTAATGTTTTCATACGACTGTGTGCAAATGTCTGTTGTTTAAAAGTACACATCTGAGATTAATAGGGGAGGCGGGGTTAAATTGAACTTAACTACCTCACTCTAAGCTATCATCATCACTGAACAATACATCACAGCGGTCACTGCTACTCAAAACGAATACAAAAAAAAAAGAAAATGCAAAGATTAATCGGAAAGGGGAACTCACGATCAGAGAAAACTGTGAACAGCATCTTGAAACGGCTGAGACGGCTTGTCTCGTCCGCCCACATCCTCACCACTCCAAAACCAGTCTCCAGCATGATATCATTAGCAACTGTACTACAAAACTTGGCCTGCAAGAAACCACACACCACTTTCATTGGTAACTGTATGTGTGGCCTCACTGAGGCTAGGGTTTCTAGGCCAGCTGCTCGTTACTCATGATCCAAGCATACATTTATGCCAGGGAAAGAAATAAAAGGCATGAAAGAAAATCTAAATGATAAAGTGATGCAATACAGAGGCACACTGAGGAGTTACTATCATACAGTTTGCAGGAAGATTAGAGAAGCATGCTATCATGCTTTTCCGGGTCAATTTTTATTTATAGTTTCCTTTGACTGAATGCTTGTTTTAAGAAATGTAATAGAACAAGTAAAAAATGAAATGCAAATTGTTTTGATAGAGTTTTTTAAATCCAAAGAGAAAACAAGAACTCCTTCAAATTTAAAAAGATATTTTTACTGAGCTTTAAAGGAGTGTATCTTGTACATCATGTGTTGGCTGATAGCGTTAAACACTAAAGGTGGTGGGAATTCTTCTTTTTTCATGCATATTCTTAGCAGAAAAAAAGCAATCTATATATAATTCATCATCTCTAGCTAATTGATCACCTGCATCCCTGCTTAGAATGTGCTAAAACGTTGGACAGGGTTTTACCTTGAGGTCCTCAATGGCACTGCTGCCATCATAAACAGCCACAAAATTCTTCTTACATTCATTTGAGTTTTCCATCTGATATTCCATGAATTTCAGGTAAATCTAAAAGAAATGAAAAAAAACAAAACATCTGTGCAAATTATAACATTTTCAGCATTACTACTGTTCAAGCCCACTATGCATATTAATCCTTTTATTTGGGCAAAAGTCAATGATACAATAAAGAATAAGAGAAATAGTCTGGGGGCCAGAAATTATGTACTTTTTTGTGATTTGATCAAAAATAAATTTAATTTACTTCCCCAAATATTAGTTTAAACATGTAGTATATTTCTTAGATTTAAATGTTCAGAAGAAGATTACTGATCAATGTATAAGCCAAAGATGTGACGTGCTATACTCTGTTATTCACTGGGGCTTCTATAGTCCAGATGCAGTCCACTGCCTGGTCCGGCTTGACTTTGTTCTCCTCCTCAACCTGGCTGGAGCGGATCAAGCCGTCAAGCCCATTTAGCTCAAACTGACAATCTGAACCACAGACAGACAAAATATGACTAAGAAGCATTAAATGGATAAGAGGATCAAACATTTCAAGGACATTGATTGACAGCTTCATCTAAGGAGGTCTGATGTGTGACTGTCCTACCTGGGATGGGGTTTAAAAGTCCTCCTACATGTAGATGAAATTCAGGATCTTTGCAGAAAATTAAAGACACAAAACACAAGTATTTAAAAAATAAATTGTTTCTGTATGAATATTGGCATAAAGATGGAACCACACCAACTTTATGCATTTCATTCACCTGCAGTAAACCTATACTGGACCTGGAATCCCTTCCCCTCAAGCTCATCATCACTGTAGAACCGGATCCACATGAAGCGTCCGCTGGATTGGATGAGGCCGGGACTGACTGTGCCACAGAAACGATGGATGAGGGGTGAAAAGCTGAAGGGACCGTCCCTCACCTCAATGTGGTCAAAGCGGCACTCGAATGACGCTTCGATTTGAAAGAACTTGTTAAACAGCAGCTCAATCCTCTGACGGGGCAGGGCTGTCAAAACATGGCCAGTGTGTCACTGCTACATACTGTATATACTCTAAAGACTGTGTACACACTAGACATATCTTTCTTTTCACATTTAGTGTGATTTACATCCTGTAAAATTCATTTCAAAGTGCACATCAGTCAGAACGTGAATAGTTTGGGTCAAAGGATTATTTTATATAAAGTTTGCCTTAAACTAAACCTTTGCAGAAGAAACTTTTGAGTCTGTTCAGGAGTTCATTATTTTTTATGAGTTTCATCAGTAAACCATTTTTCAGTTAGTCTTAGCACATGAATTGAATTAGTTTTGAATGAATGAACGCTTAGATGTACTGTGTTGCTGAAAAATAAAAGCTCTTTATATCTTTTGCTTCTAAACACCCATCAGAAGACTTTTTTATAGTTTAAATCAGCTCTTTTTTGCAGAGTTTAACAATCTGGCTCACATGCGTGTTACCTTCCAGTACGTAAAGGCACTCCTTGTTTGGAGGGTATGTATTTGGGTAGTTTGGAGAGTTGAAGCTTCCTCCGTCTAATTTTCGCACCCAAGTCCCACAGTGACGATTGTTCCGTGACTGCTCATTGAATCTGCCTCCTTTAGATCCTGCACTTCCATCTACAAATTGTATGAAATTCTTTAATCATTTGAGAATATGTAAAAATTAACATAACAGATTAAAAAAAAACTCAATGTTAATGGTAAGATCAGCATTACCTTTAATCTTCTGTCCAACAGAAAAACCCTCTTTGGTGAAAAGGAGTAATATCCAAACTGTACGAGAAGCCATCAGTGAATGACGCCACAGCGAGGAGGGGTACAATCAAGGAATAAGAAAGATAGAGAGAGCTTAGCAGGATTTGTTTGCCCATGGTTGATGTCTCAGTGCATCAAGCAGAATCTCTCGATGTATATAAAAGGTCAGAGGTGAGGAGTTCAAAGTACTGCTTGGAGCGTAAGACCATGCTGCTTCTACCATCTGTTTGCATCCGAGGTTGCATCTTTTCATTACATTCATTTGTGGAGGGTTTTTCTTTCATTGTTTCTTGTTTGCTTCAGAGCTTAACTGAGAGGCAGAACAGTTTAAAATCTGTTTGCCTTGATCCAATACAGTGGCGTCTCAAGTTAACAGAGAAATCCCATGCCTAAAGGTTGGCTAAGATTTATAACAACATGCATTTTAAAAAATTAACCTTTCTGAGATCAAAAATTGCTCAAACCACTCTACAGGTGGAAGTGGCAGTTTCATTTTACACAAAATGTGCAGAAAATAATATTTAGTTGTTATATTATAGGTTTAACCCCCCTGACTTTTAATAACAAAGTGCTGTATGGCAATATTTTTTTCTGCTAGCTTTTTTGTGCTTTAATATTAACAAGATTCTTTCCAGCTTAAATTAGCATAAAGGTTATTTAAAAAAAGAAAAAATAACTAAAGATATAGGAAATTATCTAAAGTGTCATTACACTGTATTTGCACATAATAGGAAAAATACTACATGGTTTTAGTTAATCCACAGATCTTCAGATGGGAAAAGAAAACATTCCCACATAAAATGAAAAATTGTTTCTCTTTTCAAATAGCACCAAACACCAGCTAGTGGGATTGTTGCCATAGGAATCAGAACATGCAAAATCAGGGAAACGTTGTAGATAAATGAATGAAAAATAAATCTAAGGAGCTTAAAGTAGTAACCAGTGGATTTAAACTACAAATGAAAAGTATAGGTTTTTGAACAACATATATTTCTGAAGAGGAAGTTGCTGGATTAAAGAAGCCCCTGTCACACTTTAATCCACTATTTTTCCTCATGCAAGACAGCATAATAAAGAAAACATATGATCTCACTCACCCGCATGCATATTTCAGCTGGAGTCCGTTTTGCTGTTGTTTTTTGTGTCCTTCCTCTTCAAACCTTACCAACTGGGTGTCCCACACATCCCCTTTTAAGTCTGTGCCTCGGATTAGGGAATGGAGACATTACTGATTTTCAGAATCCACTTTTAACCTTTTCATCCTCAACTCTCTTTAGAATAAGAGAGGCTTTTGGGTGAAAAAATCATCTTAAGAACTTGAAATACATAATCGGTATTCGCCAATAGAATAGTTTTCCTGGGTAAACAGGCAGCTTCAACAAAGCTCTGCTTCCTTCTCTCCTACAAAATGATGATTCCTCTGGAGATGCAGATGGTTATAAGACTTAGCTCAGTTGGCGCTGGATGTGGAAAATGATGATTGCGCATGTGCTTCCCGTAGTGGAGTTATGAGTTATTTGATAGTGACGGATTAGTGACGATTTAAACCCGGAATTCCCTTTTAATTAATTAGTTGAGTCACAGAGGATTTTCAGACAGCAAATGTATTTTTAAACTTTTGTATAAAGCAAACAATCATGGAAACAGCTGTTTCTAAGACTAATAATCAGCTATATGTTGTGAATTTCCAGTGAGAGCTTTCCAAAGGCAAAAATCTATTTCCTTCAATTGATCTTGGACATACGACTATGGAACACAACGAGTGCTATGATGCAATAAAAAATTATTGATTAAATTAAAGGACAGCATAAATTAATTTAAACTTTTACACATCCATCAAAGTCAATGAGGCGGGACTGTAGTCGCTTCGATAGAAATTTAACTTCTGATTGACTGCTACTCACTAAAGTCAAGATTTCTGCAGTAAGCATTGTAAATTTTCTAAAACATATCGCCATTTATTTACAGCACACTCTAACTCTGACACTCTCGCCTATAACTCTACAAAAATACTACGCTTATACGTATTATTACTCCTAAAATATTTGGAGGAAGAAACCGTGTCAACACAACAGTATAAAATGTCTTTAAAAGTGCATATTTCCAAGTTACTCTGTACAGTTAGAGTAACTTATACATATAACAGAAAAGAGAATTTAGCTGAAATTTAGAAAACCTGAGCAGCACAAGAGAACGTAGGTTGTCCAGGAAACCTTTAAATGCTGCACAGCAGTGCAGTTAATAGGACTGTTGCCTTGCATTAAGAATTTCCTGTGTTCAAAGCACAGCCTGAGGCTTCGCTGCATGGAGTTTGTACGTATGTTCTTCCTGTGCATCTGTTGATTCTCTCCAGGTACCCCAGCTCCGATTCACAGTCTAAAATCATGTTAGGTTGTTTTGTTCTAAATTACTCTAAAGTGTGAATGTATGTGGACATGTTTTTTTTTTGTCCTGAGCATCTTTGTGTCAACCTGGGGATCTGTTTAAGATGAATCCTGTCTTTTGCCAAAAAGTGCTAAGCACCAGCCCCCCCATGACCATGACAGACAAGCAAGTACATAAAATGGAGACACCCATGCATTGCTATTATAAGGAGGAACCATCAAAACTTACTCCTTTTGATCACTTTGACTTTACGCTAAGTTCCCCTTGATCAGAGGTTCCCCGACTTATTAGACCCACCAAATGTTACCATAGTCAACTTATGAATACGACTAACAGATGTACAAATAGTTTTTATTCCAAATCAATTACCGAATCATTTGTCACCCAGGATGGAAGTAACATCCCTTATTAATAATCGATCCTCTCCATTAACAGCATCGCTGTCGAGTTTTTCTCCTTTTGAACCTATAGGTGTAGCCTGGAACTGTTTTGATGCAGTGTGTAGCCAGTGTTTACTATCTGGTTCTTGAGCCAGTCGTATAGAACCCAGGGTTGCCAAAACAGAGCATTTAGTATTCTATGTTTGTAAAAAGAGCAGGAGCCTGAAAACATGGAATTCAGCAATAGAAGTAGAAGAAGTGCCAACATTACCTAAGAAGCCTTAGCATCCTTCAAAAGTATTTACACAACACCTCACTAAAGCTGAATTCTCTTCACTTGTCATCTTGAATTTAGCTGCATTATGGCGTCGTCTCTCTTGACTTGGCAATCACCACGACACGTGACAAGGGAAGCTGTGTGTATATGTGTGTGGACATGTATTTCTTACATTGATGGGATAATTTTCCATAAATCAGAGTACACTGCGGGGACCGACTGCTCTTGTGGGGACCAATGCCTGGTTTCCATGGGTACATATGATTGTGTGTGTGTATGTTCTTGTATTTGATCAATTGTGGGGTCCATTTTCGGGAAAAATAGCACGTTGTGAGCGAGCAGAAATAGGGTCAAGCGCAAAAAGAGTGAGTCGAGTGTGTATTTTTTTAGAGTTGAGCAAGCGTGTGTGAGAGATCTCTGCACGCTCAACCTGGTGGCATAAAGATCATGCCATAACCAGGCAGAGAGCACCAGTGGTTGAAAGAGGCTGCAGCAGGCCAGCGTCAACGCGATTAATTATTCAACAATCCTTGAAACATCTTTTTTAAAAGCCACCTAAAAACCTCTTAAGAGCATTTCTCATTTCATCCTTGGTTGATATTATTTCCTCTATATTCCATTTTGAAAAAAGCTTTGCCTCAGCTGCTTTCCATCAAAACTGTGTCACAACCAGTCCCTTTTAGTTGCTACAACATGATTTCACTAAAAAGTTCAGTTTCCAACTTCTGAGGTTCTGCTCTGACTGGGCAAAGCCTTGGAATTCTCCTCTGGCCACTTCATCGCTCCTGACTGCCCTGTTTTCCTAGTAAATCTGAAGACCATGTTAGGGGGACCATAAGAAAACCTGCTAACGTAATGCTACTTTCATGTACATTATCTCTGTGCATTTTACCTTTTGTTTTTGATGAGCTACTCTGCTAAGAACTTCCATCTTCAATATGTTGGAACTGCTTCCATCTTCCCAGGGATCTCTCATTTTTCAGCCCCAACTCTCAAGTCCTAATCCTTCAGATTTTATTGTCTCTAAGCATCAGATGTTACACTGTAGATTATGTCACAACTAATCACTCTCATGTATGTGGACTAGGCAGCGTTTAATCCCACCCTCAGTAAATGAGAAAACAGGGCAACTGCTAATAAGCAAGTTGTTTATTTGTACAGTCAGAGGATGATTTACACGTTACTTTTCTTTGATGGAATTCAAAGTTGTTTCCTTAAAAAAAAAAAAAAAAACCTTTTTCACATAAATTCGAAACTTGAAATTTAATCATCACTATAGATTATCCTAGCATAATACCCAGCTTAGAGTTCAGTGCTGCACTCTGGTCGGGCCCTGAGAGTTAACACAAATACCCTATTCTTAGACAGATGCAGACATATCATGAGGCAGAAAAAACTGATGCTAAACTCTGATCTTATCTCAAACCCATATGACAACAGATTAGAAAAAGAAAGAAAGCAAACTGACCTCATAAGACAAATGCTAGTCTTCCAAACATCTCACACTGCAACAACACTGATTTCTGCAGATGTGCCATAAAGCTGCACCAGAGGCCCATTCTGAATCCTTTCCTTATCTCAGGTCAACAACACAGCAGATTAGATTGAGGAATACAACAAACTGACCCCGTGAGATAAATCGGGAAAAGAAATCTAGTGGTTTAAGCCTTAAGAATGACTTTTAAGTAAAACTACTAGTGGGATAAGTGTTTCAATTCATAAATGTTTGAGGTTACGACCCTCTGATTTCACTGTAATCCAGTGTTTGTGTCTGAATTGACAATGTCCCTTTAACTTTGTTTTTACCGAATCTATCAATGCTCAATTGCAGTTATAGGAATTGACTTTTTTTTCCTATACTTAAAAAATAATTGACTTATATTTGGTACAACACTTAATTCTGTACACTTGTTTGATTGCTTAATGCAAAACCGCCACACATCATGTTGTAGAAACTAAATAACTTTATGTGTCTATGATTGGGGAAGACATTTACTAAAATTCAAACTCTTCATTAAAATAATGAAGCATTGGGATTAAAGTGGATTGGATTATAGTCTGGTTTATGGCAGGTGGTCCAATCTAAATGTTTGAGAAACTGCTGATTTTCTGGGACTTTTTATACCAAGCCATCTAATCTGAAGTCTGAAGTCTGGAACAATCCCTCCACGTTACTGAGTACCGAGTCTCCTATTACTGTGAAGGGACTCATACTCATCGTTTTCCGTTTCATCAGGGAGCAGCAGTCCAGGGTTCCAGCAGGGTCTTAAAAAGTCTAAATTTTACACATTTTTTTTTTTAATAGTGTACGCTATGTCGCCAGTTGATACATTTAATTTAATTGAATTGTTGATGAGCTGCAGCAGTCACAGATATCAGATCTGTAGTTCACACACTGCACAGATCCTGGAATAAATGTAGTAAAATTAAAAATATTATATATAACACATCGCCGGAGGGCATCAGTAGATGTAGGGACTGATGCAGAAAGTAAAGGACAGAATATTACTTTTATAAATGTAGCATTTAAACAAGACTGCCTTACTACATGCTGCAGCTCTCATAACTAACTGGGTAAAAACTAATTTCTTTGCTATTAGATGCATCTATTGGCTGCTTTATCTTGTCTTGCTTGTAGTATAATGACTTAACCCTCCATGTATTCAGTAATATTCTGAATTTATTAACTAGATGATATTTTATTTGTGCCAGTGGAAAAACCTTTAATTAATCAAGTGCTAAACCAACACTCCTCTGCACCAAACAGCCAATCACAACAAGTCTTTCAGATTTTCTAGCTTTCTGAGACAGATGGGCAATAGTTATGATGCTTACTATAAACAGGTTTAAGTCTGTTGCAAAACTTTAAAATCAAGGTTACATGACAGAAAGGCTGCGAAAACCTAGAAAAGATATAATACAGATTAAGAAAAACATATTATCTATCTCTGCTAATTAACCTATTCGGTCCTCACTAAAAAATAACTTGAGTCTCAGTTCAGTTCTTTGATAACATAACAGTAGCATAAAATGAGTAATAAAGAAAACCCACATACTTATGATTTTATATTAATAACTTTAAGACCTTTTGGTCATGTTTGAGCTGAAATTCAACATGCAAGAGAAGTAGTGACAAGATTTATGCCCCAGAAATCTTCTTACAGCCTGATCTTTGGATGTGGCAGGATGCCTGGGGGAGGATGAGTCCAGTGCTAAACTGGATTCTACACAGATGTTTTTTTTGTCTTGTTTTTTTTTTTAATAATATTTTTGTGAAGGCCTTGAATGAGTATTAAGTGATAAATATTTTTGAGTAATACAAGTACTAGTTTTTTATGTTGTTTTTTTTTTATCCTGACTGCAACTTTTTATTATGTTTTCTAGATATCTGTCTTATTTGTTGCTCTAAGAACTCAGCTTTTCTGATTCCTTATATAAATGTATGGAAAAATCTGGTTTTGTGAGAGATCTTGAGGATTGTTTTTTTCAGTCGTATTTACCAGTTCATGCTGCTGATTATTTATTGTTCCTAAAATGCACTAAACTCGAAAGCTTTAAGGGAAATTAAACTCGGTATCCAACACACTGGTTTACTTTTTTTTTCTCCCACCCTTCTTTTCCAGTTTTTAATTTAGTCAAATATTTAAAGCTGCTCTTTGCAATCAAAGCCTAAGCATTTGCAAGAAGGAGCTTAAGAGAGATAATTAAAAGGGCCGAGTACAAGATGGCAGCTTTGTGTACAGAGGGACAGAAAGTGAAAGTCTGACACAGGGATGCTCAGGGTTTGGAGATTGAGGGTGGGTGATGAAAGGATATAGAAAGGGGCAAGACGAGAATAACAAGACAGAGAAAGATCATCTGTTGCTCATCAGTACTAAAGCAAGACACATTATACTCACAAGAATTAACATTTATTTTAATAATAAAATAATAGCTTTTTTCCTAGTACACGTTGAAATTTAGGAATGAAAGATGCTTTCATGGATTTTTCAAGGGAACTAAAATATGAGTGGGTGAAAAAAATAAATGACTTCAGTTCATTATAAATGAGTAAAAATGTAGATGAGCAAAGACAACAGTGAGAAATTGTTTAAAGGGAATACTGTTTTAATCCAGGAGCATACTAACTTTGACCCTGATAGTTCCAACAACCTACAGCACTTATTTTATATTGTGTGTTTCATTGTGTCACCATGCTTTCGACTGATCATGTGCCTTGGCTACTTGGCCAAAGGGATGTTTGGCCTTTGGATGGTTGTCCGGCGTGTGACAGATTTAAACACCTGCTAAATAGATTTAATATTTACCAATCACTTCGAGTATTTCACATCACAGCTGTTAGGTCTCTCCACCACATTAACGTTGAAACAAGCTGGTGCCAGTTATTGTTTAGTGAACCGTGTTTTTAGCCAAACAATGTTATGCTAAAAGTTATTCTTAAGACTACTGTCAGGGAACATATAAATACATACATGACATTGTCTTCATTGTACCTCTATCCTTGTCACATTTTTTTCCTCTGTTTCTTCTCTGTTTTTTCTCACTTGAAGTGTGATGACCGAACAATCAAATGTTTTATGGCAAATAGGCAACAGGGTCGCAAGAAGCGTGTTGGGAAAAAAAGGATTAAAATAACTGCCCAAGAATTTGGGAAAATCAAGTGTAAAGCTGCCAAGATACAATTTGCCACCAGTTCTGCCATATTTCAGAGCTGCAATGTTACTGGAGTATCAAAAAACAAGGTGTACAAGGTTTTATGGGCTAATGAAATGAGTAAATCAGTAAAAGGCAGAGAGCTTCACTTAGACGGCAGCAAGGTGGAGGTGGGGTACTGGTATGGGCTGGTATCATTAAAGATGAACTTGTGTGACCTTTTCAGGGTGAGGATGGAGTGAAGCTCAACTCCCAGACCTACTGACTGATTCTGGAAGACACCTTCAAGCAATGCTGCAGGAAGGTATTGGTATCATTTAAGAAAAACATTATTTTCATGCAGTACAATGCTCCATCACATCATTCCAATACTCCACTGTGTGGCTGGTCAGTAAAGGTCAAAATGAAAAAAAAAATGACCTTGTCCCTTTTTTTACTTTATCTGAACCAGTGGTCCCTCATAAAATGTGAAATCTACAGGGAAGGAAGAGAGCCCAATCTCTGAATAGTGTCTGGGAGGCTGTGGTAAACACACCAAGCAACTGACATAATCTGTTGAGTGCCAAAATAAAGAAAGGTGGCTATATTGGTCATTGATTACTTTTTTTTTTTTTTGGAATGTTAGAAATGTTTATTTCTAATTTATCTCATGAAAATAAACGAGTGAGGTGAGTATATATTTGTTTTTCATTCATAATTCTGCAAAGTAATTGTTACCTGCACAAACAGATATCCTCCTAAAACAGCCAAATCTAAAAACAAACCACTCCAACTTTCAAAAATATTAGGCTCTCTTTTTGGTTGATGTAGAACATAGTTGTTGTTCAATAATAAAAATCCACTAAAAATACAACTTTCCTAATAATTCTGCACACACTGTATTTATTTCTTGTTTCAATCTTTTTCCCAAGTTGATCTTTTTGATTTTATGTTTTTTTTTTCAAAGAATTAAATTAATTTCAGACAGCACTAAATTTAATTACTCAGCTGGATGGAAGATTTTTCATGCATAAAATGTTTCAACTGAAAAATTTTATGACTTTTGAATACTTTGGAAATACCTTTAATGATGTCAATTTTTAAGAGAAATGAAAAGAATGAAGAGAAATCTGAATGAGGTACTGGGGTCTTCTCTAACAATCAAGGGGTGGCGGCGGTAACAAGTTGCAATGGACTAAATCGACCTAAGAGTGGCGCTAATGAGACCCTGGCTTCGTCGTCAACTTGTTTAACAACGGAACACGATTTTCTACTCTTTGTAAAACAAATCCCATTATAATGGAGGTCTGGCAAATCCTTATCATAAAACCTTAAATACTAATTTTCTCAAAGTGTTCAACATGGCGGAAAAGCAGCGGGATCTCCCTTCGTGGATGACAAAGAATGAGGTTAAAAAAGTGAAAGAAAATGCGCCGATGAAGAGTCATAGAAAAAGAAGAGCTGCAAGGTAGCGAAAGAGAAAACGAACGTTGTTCGGTTTTATGAGTCAGTGGTGTTTAGTGGAAGTCTGTCCAACTAACAGATACTCCTGGTTTGTCCTCAGAGCTGTTTTTTACTGTATGAACGAGGCGGAGCTTGTTGAAGCTGCGGTTTCATTTCTCTCCGAAGGTTCCAGCGAGGATGCGATGTCCCCGCTTCACCAGCAGGTGGCGTAGTTCTGCAAGTTTTCTTTCCTTTTTAAAATCTGTTAAAACATGGTTGGCACACGGATCAATAAAATTCATTCATTAATAATAAAGTGTTATTCATTAATAATAAAGTT
>JAUZNJ010029547.1:0-15352 GCA_034780135.1 Jordanella pulchra | reverse complement strand
CCTCCGCGGCAGCCGCGTTTCCTCGGTCGGCTGCACCGCTTCCGCTTGGCTCTCCTCCAGCGTGAGCTGCTCGACGAGTCCGTGGCATCGCAGGCCTCCGGGGCTTGTTCCCGGAGCAATCCGGAGTCACGTAAACAGTCGAGCGTAGTGGTGGTTACAAGTCTGCGTTTATTATGATGTGATGTGAAAAAGCTGCAGCAACATTTTTTTTTCTCTAACAAATATGCTTTTCAAATGATAAAAGCAGCTCTTTTTGTGCCCGGACACACCATAATACCAGACCTCCTGCTCAGTTCTTTTTTTCTCTCTTTTTATGTTGTTTCTTGCTTCTCTGAGTCAGGCTAAAACCACTTGCTATTCAAAAGTCGTCACTTTGGCTGCAGTTTTGGGCATATAGAACAATTACGTTTAAATCATAAAAAATCCACCATTACTGTAAGTACCAAATGTACTTATTTAGTGATTCTAAGGTTTAAGAAGAAGAGAGGCAAAAAATCACTCAAATTGTATAAAATAGATCCCAGACAACATGTTTGAAATCTTATGAGAAAAATGGTCTTCAAATTTAGATTTTTAGGTAGAAGTTTCAAAATATCAATAATTCATTATTCAAAAACGGTTGGGTTAAAACATGATGTTTATTTGCTGTTTTCTTTCATGCTCTTGCCTGATTTTATATTACAACATGTTGTCTTTGTGAGCACGGTATCAGCTATCTTCTAAAATAGGAACAGGTCTACCTTTGAATAGACCTTTGCAGGCATTTTCTCTGCCAGTGCCTATGTGTCTGTTCAATAAAAAACAACAAAAAAGGATCTAGCTTTACTCAAAGTTTTTTTTTTTGGAATGTCAAAGGCTTTTTTTCCTTATGCATTCCCCATCCAGGTCACAGCTTCATTATCTCTATCTGATTATAAACACTACATTATATTTGCAATAAAAATGTCTTGCTATTCCGATTTCTTTTCAAATTAGCTGACTTTCTATAGAAACTAAAACATGCATCACTTGTAGCCGGTTTCTTTTTTTTTCAACAATAGAATGACTCATTTTAAATTGTAGATATTCTATTTAATTTCATGTCAGACTCCTGGGCATATATAAAGTATATTTCTCTGAAGAGGCTTTAGAAAAGTGTGGATTGTGACATGATGACGCAGTAAAGTTCAGTATGAAAGAAAACAGCAGGGTTAGAGGTTTGAATAAGACAGGACTGAAAGTCTTCTTATGTATTTTTTACATTAAACAGTTTACATATCTCGTCCCTAAAAAACACCATGTTGTCAAATTCTTTATCCGTATTTTATTGTGGATTTTATTCATTTTTTTCAATCAAATCAAAACTTTTTTTTTAATAAAAGCAGCATAATAAAAACGTGAATATTGCTAAATATTTAATAATTATATTAGTTTGAATAGATCCCAGTTTTCCTCATTCCCTCAGATCTCATGTCTGGAGGATCTGTCGTCTATTTCTTTTTATTTCAAGGGACTGGGAATCTTGTTAAGGAAATAATTATCAGATGTGTTTGTGTTGAACTCTGAAGAAGGTTTTTGGTTTGTTGTTTTTTTTCCTGGATGACAATAACTTAAAATATACAAACAATGCTCCAGCTCCTTACTTTGTCAGAAGACCCTTAAACTTAAATCTAGAATAGGTTCATATACATGTTTTGATAACAATATCTCAGTACATACCAGATTTTCCAACCTTAAATCAACCTATTTAAAATGATATCGCAAATCAAAGTAACCCTGGTTGATGGATGCAATTTGATTCTACATCCTATTCAACTAGAAGGGAACATTTCTACGTAGTTTTTTTGTTGCAAAAGTGAAAAAAAAAATCAATATGGGTGCGTTGCGTGAATAATTCAATGATATAAACCAGACAGTTTATTTGCAATTCTAATCATTTTTGTTTCATTAAATCCTTCAAATACAAAACATTATGGAGCCTCACTTAGTGTGCGTCACGTCTTTTTATGAAGAAACAAAATGCAGAAAACTACATGTTATTATGTAACCAGTTTCCCAATTTGAAACAATCTCAGTCCAAGATTCCGGTTTTGACTTCAAAAGTAGTTAACTCTTATCTCCAACCATTTGTTCTGATAGTTTCTTGAACATTTCCCACCACATCGTTCCTCCTCTGATCAGTATACATGTCTGCAGGTGCTTGGTAGCTATACAGTGCAATTAATTGGGTTGTTTTATTCAAACCCTGTAAACAATTATCACTAGAATTTATTTTCATTAGGCAGCCAAAAGGACACCAGTGATATTTGTACCACTGTTTGAGAGCCATGTGTTTAGGATGTTGGGTGAAACTCAAACTCTTTCCAGGGAGAAGATGTGGAATCCCTAGGATTCATCAGAAGCATACCGAGGAACTGATGCTGCTTCGATTGTGCTCAAAGAAACAATGTAAGTCAGAGTAAAATATTTTTCCTTTGCTTCTGTCTACCAGACATCAGAGGCTGTCATTTCTCTCTTCAAAGCAACCATGACGCCCTTGACAAAACCAGTAATTTTTACCTTCCAACAAACCAAAATTGCTGTCCAAGTGCTGCCTCAATCACACTGTGAAAGAAAAAAACATTCAAAGCTACTTCAAGTTTTCATATTGTTGTTTTTTTTTGTCCTTTTTTGTAACCCAGACTGAAAAAAAACAACATATTCATCGCTCCCACCGTCCAAGTTTTCGTCCTTCAGTTTGTTTGATGCCTAATCTCAGCATTCACTCTCAGCTCACTAATTAAAGTGCAATCTAAGTTTCAGCTGAGTCTAAATATTCTGGTGTGTGGGGGGGGGAATTACTTGGAGCGCCTGAGAAGGTCGGCCTGAGATTCCAACCCTGTCCTGACATGATGGATCTACTGCTCCACTTTTGCTGGCTCAACACATGAGAGATCTGTTTTCAATTACTAAAAAGAAAGCACACAAACTCCCCCAACTGCAACACACACCTCACTGCTGTAACCATCTCTAATTCAACGAATATTATCACTGTATTATTCAAATTTCCTACCTAAAGATTCTCTCTTCAGGGCTTGACAGCGCTTTAGTTGTAACCTTCTTTCTGAGTTTATACAAGAGTCGTTGAACTGATGAGCTGACCTGCATCTACACACACACACAGATGTGTATTTGCTTTGCAGCATGAATTATTGAGTGTGTTATTTGAGGGACAGCTGGCTCTTGAGCACATTAACTGCCTCAGTCAGACAGCCAGTAATACAGTGACAGCGATGCAGGGAAAAAAGAGAAGAGAGAGAATGACAGGACGCCAATCCAATTTCACTCAGACTTGTATCACTAAGCAATTATACCACAAAGTGTTTATATAAGCGCCTGGGTCAATTAATGGGAAGAATTCAAATGAATTCAGTTTTTTTCTGCAGCAACAGAAGATAAAATTATTTGTAGTTGCACGTTGATTTGCTGTCTGTAAATAGAGTGAAATCAATTATGAATTGATTATCTTCTCCAGAGCGCTGCTTCACGCATTGCACAACGATTCTCCTCCAACAAGGAGCAGTTTACTTCTTCTATGATGGAGAAGAAAAAAATGCAAACTTTTAAAATATGCTTCATCCAATGCTTTGACTTTATTCTAATGCTGCACTTCTGCAGTAATTTATAGGAGTGCAGTATGCAGCATAACTGGATTCTGTGTTTCTTTTTTGCTGCAAGCCATATTTATCAAAATGAACAGAAATAAAAAGTTTTACATAAATCTGTCTCTGCGTAACGAATCCAGGTTGCAATTAAATTGAAAACAAAAAGGTATAATTGAAATCATAATCTAATTTACGGAGATAAGCCTTTATGTATTTAGTGGATATAAATGCAAAAGGATAAATAGAAGCCTTTTGTGCACAGCCATCACCACATTTCCCTTTAAGCTGCACTGCCGGTGATCCTGCTGTGGGAAGCCCTTCCCAGTTGCTCACACCTGCGTCTCCTGTGTGTGTGTGTGTGTGTGTATATATACGTGTGTTTGTGTTCTTGTCTCCCACCCATGTTGGCAAATTTGGGTTCCTTCCTTGCAGCACTGCTGGTTGAGAGCAGGGTGCAGCCTTTGGGTCCCCACTTTCCTCTCTGTTGGTGTCCCCATCCTGCCTTCTGATGTTTAGTCTATTAATCTGCATACATGACCTTACAAAATGAGTCCTCGCTAATCATTTAATACCCACACAATAATCTGAGACATCTGAAGACTAAAGCAGGAATGGAGAAGTTTGGATGCAAACAAGAAAAAAAAAATGTCTTCTGCAGGTGTATGAAGCTGTTCTTTAAAAAAGAAAACATTTTGGGCACTGATTTAGGCTACAAAAAGATATTGAATCGCTTCACTAGCCTGTTATAAATATTTGCAGTTGCCCCTAATTTCTGGGGGCAAGTGACTCGTTAAATCATCCCCTGTTTGGCGAAGTTTAAATGAGCCATGTTGTGACTGCGAGGTAAATGTCAGGGGTTTTCAGCCGGAAACCTTCGCCACGAGAATGTGACCGCGGGATGTCGAGCAAATCAATATGGAAGTTGAGGGAGAGGGGGGTGGGGGGTTAGTGCTGCTGGTGAAAAGGGAAAAATGATAGCAGAAGGAGGAGAAGCAGGAGGGAATGAGAAGAATGACGTGGAGGAGGATAAAACTGAAGGAAGGACTCAGAGGTATTCTTTGCCTCTTGAGGAGCAGGTCAGTCTGTGACATTATGACATTATCTGTGTGTGTGTGTGTGTGTGTGTTGGTATCAATGTAAGAATAGGCTGTGTTTTTGTTGGTTTAACAAAACAGATTCACACAAAATTCTACTAGATCGAATGCAATAACCTACTGCAATTTCAGATGTAAAAAAGGAACGCAATAGAATAATGTTACTTGACACACTTTCTGTGACCCCTGATAAAGATGTTTAGAAAGGCTTTTTGGGAAAAATAAACTATTGTGGGCTATTTATGTCACATTTGGTGCGTAAATACAGAATCTAAATGTTGGGGCGGCCTGCAGATTTCAAGATGCAATCCCTTGCTGCGCTGAAGCTTAGAGATGTATCACCCTCCTTTCAATCCTTTTTACTTCGGGGGGGGAATAAATCTTCATCCAGCCTTGTGAGAAAAGAAATGAACGTTGTGTCGTGTCACATTTACACCCAGGGGAAACAGGAAGTTATTGATAGGCTGGTAGACATTAGGACAGATTTATAAAGGTCAAGTAGCTACAAACTGATAATAACAAACATTCTTTTTACCAGGAGACTCAATAACTTTGGATGTAAGCAGAAATTTATTTACACTGAAATTGTCAATCAGTCTTTTACGTTACAAGCCTCATAACTAACCTTGAAAATGTAGAGATTATATATATATATATATATATATATATATGCTTCTTTGGTCTAGATTTGATCTGTATATTGACAGCATTACCATGACAACCAACTGAAGGAGGTCATGTATTTCAAGATATAATAATTTATTTATTTGGTTCAGCTTTTGCCCATCAAAGATGTTAACATATAAAAACTGAACACTTTGTTTGTGGAGCAAAAAGCCTTCCAGTTAAATAATGTCCAATGATGTGTTTGAACACTTTCGGAGTAGATTTTTATAGATTTCTGCTTTGCTGCTTTAAAAGACAACTTCCTCCCCACCCCCCACCCCCACCCCTCCATACAGGAGCCTGATGATGTGCAGGCTCTGCAGAGCAGGACTTTTAAACAATATCATTTCCATTTCAAAGCACCCGCTGCTTCCTCACAGACCTACAAGCTGCGGCATGTTACACGGACCAGGATGCATGTTGCCACAAACTGCCTCGTCATTTACACTCCTTTATTGCCGTGATGATAGTTAACCTGGTGTGTGTTCCCTTGTTTCAAAGAGAAAAGCTGGTGTGCGCAGATTCAATTAGAGAGCAGGCGTGGTTGCTGGGCTTTCCTGCGAGGCATCGCTGCCGCTTGACATGGGAATCAAACAAAGGGCCTTGTTACTGTGGCTGTCAATTACACAGCAGACATACAGCAGAGAGGGACTGATTTATATGTGGGCCTGTGAGGATACATCCACTAAACAGTTTAGGAGATGCAATTACATGCTTATTTATCCCACCCACCCCAGAAAAAAAACTCAATCACTTCCAGATAACTAATAAAAGGACAGATTAGGCTCTGTTGGCCCAGAAATTAATCCCTCATCTGAATACTGCTGAACATAAACACACACACTTAAGCGCACAGCGGTTTCTCCTGCAACTTTAATGTTCTCATTTATCCTCTTATGCACAAATGTCAACCTTTGTCAGCCCTCATCTCTTCCTCTCCTTTTCCTCCTTTAACTACCCTCCACACCTTCTCCTGCTCCTCTCCTCGTTTTTCTTTGTATTTGCTTCCATGCCTTATACCCAATTTATTACTCCCCTCCTTCCACGACAGCTCGTCCTTCTTCTGTCTGTATTCCACTCTTTTCCTCATATTGTTTCCAGCTCAACCCCTTCTCACCCTCTTCTCTCCATCCTGCATAGATATTACACATTTCTCCAACATATCCGGCTCTCTTTGTTTTGGTTCATTGTCTTTTCTTTCTCTCTCTCTCTGTCTATGCTTGGGGATCCTCTAGTGACATCACCACTCCTACAGTTACCATGGTTTCAGGGGAGAGGGACAGTAATATCATTTTTGATCAAACAGACCGACTCGGTGCTATTCTATCATTTTACACACACTCAGAAATAGTGAATAGTTTCAGAAACAATTCTTTATTAAAGCATACAGTCACAACAGGTTTTGGGAAAGGTTATGTGCGAGCGAGTGTAGGGTCAGGTTAACGTTAAGGATGGGCCTGTGTGAACGAACAAGTCGTCATCGTACAGATCTTCATCCAGATCACCCTCTTCTTCAGTGAAATAGGTGGGAAAAGGAGGACTGAGCAAAGAGGCCTGTCTAGTTGGAAGTATGGTGTCGCTCACCTGCAAAACACACACAAACACACACTTACTAGAATAATAAAAATCCGATGAAACGACTGCAGCAGCAGCAGGAAAACATATTTCCCAAGTGGTGTTCAGAACACAGGAGCTTATTACTCCAGGAGGCAAATTTACATCTAAACAGCTGTAAGGAATGTTGGGTCAGTATTTTACACAAATGCTTTAAAAAGTTGCTCAAAGGATTACTGAAGCTTGAAAAAGAAAGGCTGTTGTTGTTTTTGTCCTGTTGAAAAGTCCTGATCCAATCCGAAATGTAAACTCTTTCTTTATTAGAAGATTAGCATTAGATTATTAGTGAGTAAACTTAATATATTAACTGTTGATGCAGCATCCACTGCATCCATAGTCTGAGCCTACAAGCTGTTATACATAATGCTTAAAAAAAATCAAGACTAGTTTTTATGCAAATGGCTGTAAAATAGAACTTTAAGACACGCTTTTTGTTCATACAAGTTTATTTTTTTCCCCCAGCTGTCTAAAGCTCTAGCTACACCATTGCAAAAGGTTTACATTTCATTTTTCTTTTGCTTCGTTTTTGAAGAATTCTGGATCCATAGTCTGACAGACTCCAATACACAGAAACCCCAGTAGGTGGTAATAAGAACAACATAAAAATAAACAATCCAAGTCCAAACAAATAAAGCAGTGCTGGAAAGTAAAAAAATAAATAAATAAATCTGACAGCTGCAGCTCAGGTTTTTCTTCAACATTGTTTACCATTTTAACTTTACTAGTCCTTTAATTATTATGTTTAATCATAACATAGTTTTAATAAAGCAGAAAAGAAAAAATAAAACCCGCCAAAATGTTGTGGGATAGTTTATTTACTATAAACCAGGTAAGAAAGGTTTAAATAAGGTAGAAAATCTTAGTTTTCCACAGAAAATATGCATGTTTTCACAATTTAGCTTCTAACCACAGACGTATTTTGCAGCTATTTTAATTCTGTTTCACTGGATAGCATTCGATTAATTATGTGTCCAGTTAAAGTTTTGGGTTCTCAAAAGCCTAGGTTTTTTTTTGGTTTTGTTTTCAATAATCGAAGGAGGATTCCTACATAGCGTCACAAAAGGTTTAGCTGTGGACCTCACAGTTATAACAAATACAGAAAACACACTGGCCAAAAATCACAGTTAATGGAGAATGGCAAAAAAAAATTAATAAATAAAATAGCTGAACCAAACCATTTCAAAGTAAAAAAAACAGACTTTAACGACCCTCATAGGTTCTTGTAAAATCAGGAGTTTCCTGAGTTATTGTCAGAGATTCAGAAAGCAGACTATTTAGGTCAAGCTCCAAATCCTCCCATTAAACAAAGTTAAACTAAAGCACAATGTTTATGAAGCAGCTTCATAAACATTTTCTTGAGGCTCAGGTTGCACAAGTTTAGCTTAATCTAACTGACTGATGCTGCAAGCTAACGAATCAACAAGTCGTACTAAAACATGCTAATGTTAGCCTCGCATTTCACCAAACCGCTCCAGGTGAACACATCGTTAGCAGGAACAAGTTAAAAGGCAACTATAGATGTATTTGTCATAGAAGTACTGCAACAGACCAATCATTGGTAAAATAAGGGGAAATGACTGATGAAACAGAGTTAATTAACTGCATTTTAAAGCATAAAACGAACTTTCATCTAGAACCAGATTGGAACAAATATATAATCCTTTAAATTAACGTTTTGAGGAAAATAAATGTTGAGTTCAAAAGCCCCAAACTTGAAAACATATGAAGCATGGAAACCAACAACCCCTGTTTTACGACACAGTGATTAAAAAGCTAGAGAGTGCTCAGAAGTGCTGGATGATTTAGGTCAAATCCCAGTCTGTGTTACCCAGTCTTCCATATCTTAAAGCGAATCACACAAAGTTTAGTGTAAATGAGATCAGTATCTAGTTAGCAGACCTTCTGACCTCAGTGTGAAGTAAACAATACATGCTTCACAGATCCTTGACTAATGGATCAATAACTAATATGTGAAAGATCATTAAAATACAAACACCAGTCTTCAAACACAACTAGATTCTCCTGCCCAACAGCCAGGCGATCTAAACACGTCCAAGATAAGGAAACAAAGCAGCTGCAAATATGCTACCATTTGATACCAACAAAAAATGTTTACTTTTACAATTGTTATACAAATTTCTTTGTTGTAATACTTAAGTGGGAAAAAACTGTTTTTATAACTTGTTGAGATTTCTCTTAATTTTTCTTAATTCAATGTTTTTTTAATGTAATTTAATTTACAAATTACAAAAATACCATTTAATGTGAAATCCCCAGAATGAAAAGACATAAAAAAAAAGAAATGTAAATGTTGTGCTTTTCTAAGTCTGTACTGTTTAGTCAAGTCTAACAATGACAAACAGTCCGCCTGCCGGCGACGAATGTGGAGAATGAAGGAGCACAAAGGAGGAAGGAGGACCTGCACTTGAAGCCATTCTGTTCGAGCGGGGAGATGGTACCCAGTCACAAAATGTATCAGGCCACGAATAAAAGGCCTGATAATGACACGGAAAAGGGAATGATTCTTAAAGAGGCCAATTTTAAAGTTTCCACTGGCTATTCTGTGAGATTTATGGTGATGCAGACACACAAAGCAGCTCAAGGACCCAGAATCACACCTCAATATCAGTTTGCTACTTTAAATTTGGGTAATAACATTGCAAATAACTATTAGCTGTGGATATGCATGATAAACGACAAAACAGGCATAAAACACAACTAGGTAAAACCTTCCCTTGGAGTAATTTACTTCTAACAGATAAGATGGATAATCATTTTACTTTCCCACATGTTTCACTTTAATTTTCCCTCGGCTACACTTCAAAGAAACCCTGACACAATGCAGGACTCACAGCCTCTAATGAGTCATTAGTTAGATGTTTGGAAAAAAAAATGTAAGGGGGTAAAAAACAACAACTACAAAAAAAAAACAAAAAACGTATTAGCTTTAGCTTTAATTGCAATCAATAAACCAGAAATGTTCCCGGTTTGTATCTGTACATTAAGGTTTCTCAAAACAATAAAGCCCTTTTCGCTTCAACCTGTAGCCTTTGGGTTGATATCATTTAAAGAGAATTTAGAGAGGTGAATGTGTGTGTTTGTGTGTGATGCTGAGATGGGTTAAAAGAGCATTTGTATTCATTATTACTTGTCTCCAGATCAAATAAGAATCCAGGTAAATGCAACACTCCCACACTGATGAGGCGAGCACAACATGCAATTTAAGCAGATGGATGCTAAGGATTTTACCCACATCATTAAGGTGCCTGCCTCCATTTCCTGTCCCAAGGGAAATACAAATGTTGGCGCACACACCTACACACAAACGCGCTGCTGATCCAGCATGCTGTCAATGAAGATAAATCGCACCGTCTTGCAGGTGTGACGGCGTTTCGCAGGTGCAAGGTCACTCGTCGCAGTCAGATTTCCAAACATGCCTGAGCTGACCGCTGACTTCACACTCCACTTTATGTTTGCTGTTTTCTTTTTGTTTACCTTCAGGACACAGTTCCGATGACCGGGGACAGTGCCGTGAACGTACAGCACATTATACTTGGTATTCACCCTCCATATCTGGGAGACAGGAATGTGAAAACAAAGCAGATTGAACAAGATTAGATTAATAAAGCAGTGAAGGACAAAGAGGTTCAAAGCAGAAATGGCCCATGTTTGTATCAGAGCTTACCTTCAGGCCGTGAGCTGTGACGTACGTGTTGCCCATTCTTCCAGGCATCTTCTTTCCTTTGAAAACTTTGGCTGGGTCCTAAAAGCACATGAATATCATAAAAGCTTCAGGAATGAACAAACTGAAACAAACTTCCCATGTCTGTTTGGAAGCGTTACCCCTCCTGGTCCAGAAGCTCCAGGTCTGCGGTGAGTTTTGGTTTGACCGTGGCTGGCTGGCTGACCTTTGAATCCCCATCGCTTCATCACACCTTGGAAACCCTTACCGATGCTACCAAGATACACCAGAAATAAACATTCATACACATCATGGAACTGAATTTAGAACATCTTACTGCAAAACTGATGCATTTTTCACATTATAAATCTGAACTTTATTGTAATATTAATATTGGGATTATTTGTGGTGGAAAAACTAGAATTGAAGCTTGTTTTTAAATAATTATAACAAATAAATAAATAAGAAAACTCCTTGGAGGCTACAAAGGCCTTGACACAGGGATCAAGGCTCAACTTTCACCAGAACAAGGATAGCAGTGTTTCCGCAACATCGACTGAGGCCTATTAACCCGTCAGAAAGGTCTAGTCAAAGTCCAGACCTAAATCCTATTGAGGGTCTGAAAAAAAGCTTTTCACAGACACTCTCAATCCAGTCTGATTGACTTTAAGAAGATAAATGAGCAGGGTTCTCTACAAAGCACTAATTTAGGAGAGGTTGATATAAATGCAAGCCGCACTCATCAGATTTCATACCTCAAAACATTTTTTTTTACACTTTAATAATTTTTAAACACACAAATGACTAACTGAAACATTTAACAAATATGCAAAGCTCATAAAACCTTCTTTATGTAAGTTAATATCTAAATATCAACACGATATGTAAATTCACGTTAAAAATGGCAGGAACTAATAAAAGAGCTACCTAAAGGAGGATGTGTTTAAAAAAAAACTAAAAAACGTACGATTTAGCTGTGATGTCGACATACTGGCCCGGCCGGAAATGTGCTGCATATAGAGGAGTGCCTTTAGATTATAGAGACAAAATAAAAGAATAAATCATCAACATTTCTGTTTGCCTTTTCAAAGCTGCGGTCCGTTTAGATTTTGTCTCATACCGGGTTTTATGACTGCATTGTCCGACACTTTAAAGATGGTGACTTTCTGTTTCGGAGGAACTCCAGCGTTCCTGAACATCTCCATTTGTTCGTCTGCCTTCTGTTGTCATGAGGGAAAGGGGGAAAGAAAAGAAAACAAAAACAAAACAAAGATGGAGAGCAGAAGTAGAAGCAGTGAGCAACAGTTGGACTTTTAAAATACACCACCGTCCTGTTACGACTGCACAGGAGCCAAAAACACACACTCACATGCAAACGCTCGCAGTCTTGGCAGTGAGAGTCTCTGACATTTGCTTTCACTCCGCTAGCTCTCAACTCAGCGCCTCCAATCACTCCAAGCTCTCCCTCTTCCCTTCTGTTAACTGAAAATCAGTCTGCCAAAGCTGCTCCCTCCAACAAACGCTGACTGAGGCGTGATGCGGCTGTGAGGAGGGTTTAAAGCAACCCCAGGAGTCAAATCCTGACACTGATCCATCAAGCTTCTATCGAATCGCAATGAATACATTACACCTTAATTTATTCACTCCCTGTCCAGTGTTTTTCATGCGATAACAATGGATGTAAAGCGCATGCATTAAGAGTGTTTGAAAGCGGATTCTTTGAAGATGTGCTCTGCTTTTGAAGGGACAGAGGATGGATATGTGGCCACATATGTTTAACGTCTGACGAAAATATCTGAGGTTTGATCTCACTTTGGATTCCGCTCATTTGGATTTGAAAGGAAGTTTTAAATGAACATTAAGATTTATAATAAATGCGAAAAATACTTTAGGACTGTTTTAAGGATGAGAAGCTATTAGTCCATTCATTTACGATCAGCAGGTAGGCTGTGTTTATTCAACCATAAATGAAAACATTTTTTTTAAAGAATCCTGGGGTTGCTCAGGATAAACAAGCCACACACACACAAAAAAATGTTACAAGATCCACTACCTGGCCACTTTATTAGGCACACTTCAACGGGCTTCCTTTTCCCTTTAAGACCTCCAGTAATTGTTAGTCAGAAGTAATCTTTAGAGGTTTAGTTTCATGTTGAAAGGGGAGGAGTAGCTGCAGATACTCCAAAGGAATCCTAGATGGGAGGCTCCTGTTTCACCGCAGCCCACAGCTGCTTCATAAGAGGCCGCTGCCATACAGTGAACTTAGTTATGTTCAAAGAAAAAGTCTGAGATGATCTGAGCTTTTTGACATGGTTGCAGGAAGTTGCCATTTGAAGCTGCGAGATCACTATGGTTATGAACAGATAACCAGCAACAATGTCCATCTGACTGAACCACTGATTTAATAGAAGCATGGTTTCATAAATTTATGCCAAACTGTGAACCTGTGGCAGAGATCAAGGCTCAGTGGACCAGGTATAGTTATCAAATCTATTATTGACCCATTGAGGCAGAACATTTATCTTAGTCTCAAGTATATCGACAATCAAACGTTTAATCTAAAGTTAACTTTAGTAAATTAACACTCCTTAGTAAACAAACACCTCAAATAAATTGTAAATTTAAAACAAACATATATACATATGGTAGGACTGGGCAATATGGGTTAAAACTCGTCTCAGATTTTCTAATCTCAGACCTGATCAGCTGATCTAGAAACCAAAAAATCAGCTAAGTTTCATAATAAAAATGACAAATTGCATACACTAGCTAGCTTTTACATCGATCATCCTCTCCGGTAGGGAACCGTAATTTATGGCCAGCTGTAAAACAATCATGTTTCACAACAATATAAATATAAAACACAATCTGCAGCTAGCAGTATTACACACTGAGCCAGTTTAACACTTTTGAGTGAAAAAAATCTAAGAATCAAAGGTGACAAACTGATGTCACTCTGAGCTATGAAAGCCCAAGAAGTAGATTGGGGGAAAAAAAAAAAAAACTAGATAAAAAAATTAAAAAATGATAAATACTTTTTTCAGCTCAGAGATTATATTTTGCACCCATTTTCAAAGTAACATCATACAAAACACTGCGGTTCTGATGACTTCAACACTTACATGGAACGGCGACACGTTCTTCCCTCCTACAACCAGAGCTGCAGTGTGTCCATCAAACTCTTCTTTGGAGAGATACTTTAATACATGGCAATCTTGCACCTGGGAGACATTTTAGAATTAAAAAAAAACAAAAAAAACAAAGAATAATCAGAAAGACAAGGTCAGCAACACATCAGATTAGACAACAGCCTGATTGGAGTTTCTCTGCACAGCCTGGGCTTCATGAACAAGGGACATAAATAGATAAGCAATTAGATGGAAGTCCCTGCTGTAAAGTATTAATATTCATCCACAGGGTTAATTTACTCCCACATTATTCGGTCTCATCTAAATGGATGACATCAAATCAAAACACACATCCAACACTGGATGCGATGTTTTAAATAAAAACTAAACTAATGCACTTCTAATTCACATTATTAAACTAAACAAGTTGGAAAAATATAATAATGGAAATAGTTTTAATCCAAGAATCCCAAATTTTTATTCTAAACTGATTTTACGTAAACACTAGATGTTTTAGCAGGAACGGGATGACTTTATGTCACCTAAAGTGAAAAAGCAGCAGAGGATATTAGTTTTTTTTGGGCGTCTGAATACAGTTATAATGACAGATCACAATATATATAGATTTTACATCTCTGTATTAATACTGTGCATGTAGTTCTTTTTCCATTTGCAATCAGAATTTGAATTTCATGTGATATGCTGAACCTATTTAACGCCCTTATGAAGTAGAAGGAAAAATATCTGTGTCTGCAGGGTTGGCGGGTCCAGCAGCTCTGACAATCATGTCTGCAGCTACACTCTAGAGCTCATCACAGAAAACCTCTAAATCGAACCCATGATGGAACTACATCTACCAACTGCTTTCATTGCAGAGATGAGCTTTAAGCACTTCTCTGCGGTGAAAGGCAGCCCCTCATCCCATCCCCTGCGAGTCCAGACTGCCTCATCGAGGAAGCTTATCTCAGCAGCTGGTATCCAGGATCTAACTCTTTCTGCTATGATCCATATCTTGCGACCATAGCCCAGGGTCTGAATGTGAATCATCTGATAAATCAAGTGTTTTAAAAGTCTATTGTACAATCACATTGTCTCCTTTAATCTTGTACACCAAAGGAAACCCAGTGCAAACAAACTGTCATTAGAAGTAACAATGAGCTAAAACTGACAGCAGCCAGACTTTTGATCTAAGCCTGTTGTTGTTGCCGTGACTCGGATGACTGAGAATCTGCACAGGCGTGATATAATTAGTAAATCCCCAATGGTGTCATTTACTCTCGGTTAATCCAGCTGTTCTGTGAAAACCCCAAAGGCTTTTATTTAGGGAACATTGGAGAACAAAAACCACCGAGGAGCACAGAAAGTAGATCAGGTAGAAAATGGTAGATCAGTGTAAGGGTTAAGTTATAAAACAATCTCCAAAATTAAACCTGGCACCCTGGAATTCATCATCTTAAAATGGAAAGAGCAAGACTAAACTTTGACAGTATCCCGCCTAGGCCAAATAAAAGCATTGACCAGAGAAGTTAACTCGGAGGGACTTTA
>JAUZNJ010029546.1:0-15354 GCA_034780135.1 Jordanella pulchra | reverse complement strand
TATATATATATTATATTTTACTCACAGTTTTAGATACTTTTTCATCATATTTTGGGTATAATGTGTGCTCTGAAAACCATTGAAAACTGTTGTACTTTTTACACTGTAGTTTGGTTTTAAAGCAAATGATGATCACATATAGTAACACATTCCAATTTATAGCTGTCTGAACAAAACATTACACACAAATGTATCCCAAAATGCTAAGTATCTATACGTCTGATCAAACCTCTTTTGTTTTAACCTGCCTTGGATAGAAGGTCCATTAAATTTAATATTTTGTAAAGTTACAACCACCATGCAGTTTTTTTATTGTTTGTTTTTTTTAAGATTTTATATGCTAAGGCAACATAAAACAGCATATATTTATAAAAGGAAATGAAATTGACAAATCATTTTTAAGATCTGAAAAGTGTGGCATGCTTTTTTATTTAAATACTTGCATGGGTCAACTTATTGATTAAATAGAGTTGAGTTTTGGGTAATTTCATCTGAAATAAAGCTATATTTTTATATGTTTAGTGAAGATCGTTAGAGAACAAGTGATGCAAAAGGTAAAAGAAAAAAACCCAGCAAATTTGGATATAATTGTTGAACTTTAGGAAGACTATTTTGATTGATATTAACCCATGGTTTCCTCATCAATTTTTTCCTTTTCCACTATGTTCTCATGACTCTCTGTAAACTTGAACATCTCAGCCACTAAAAGAGTTTTATTGAAACAATTTATTTAAGACTTTGGCGCTCAGGCCTCGGTGGGGTACATTAACAACTAGATATACTTTGATTACATGCATGAGCTGCTGAAGGAAAACAGTATGAAGTCCCCCAGGCCTGAAACTGGCAGTGGAACTGAGATGGTATGAAGATGGATTCCAGCTGGAATAAGGCACAGGTTCATAGAACTTCCATGATGAGCAAGTATTAAGTGACAGTGGAGAGAAAAAAATGTATATGGAAAGAAACTCATGCAGAGCCAGGCTCAACCAAGCAGTCTTCTGCCAGACCGGCTGGGGATACCTTGTGAAAGTAGTAAGAGTCCAGAGAGTTCTTGAATAGTTGCTAGCTGCTAGCTGCAGGTTGCAAGGATGGAGGAGGGTTGAATTGGGCTCACAAGAATCAAAGTCTGATGTGCGATCCAACTCTATGCTTGTTGGTTGAAGGCTGAGCTGTTGATTGAAGTCTTTTAAGCAGGACTCTAATGCTGATAGGATTACGAACAGGTGTGGCTGAATGGTAATTAGCTGGTTCACAGACGGATGAGCCTCTGATTGCATGAGGATAAGTGATCTAGTTTATTCAGTTGAACTCCCCGCTAGGCTTCATTTTACTTTCCAAATGCTTTTCAAGCATGCAACGTGTAAATGAATGACATTTCAACTATACTATAATGTCAACCCAATTGTTGCATACAAGAAGTCTTTTGAGGTTGGGATTTTGCTAACATTAAATCTGTAACATAATGAAAACATTTATGAAGAAAATAAGAGAAAAAGAGCATCAAAGGGCAAAAAACCCAACTACCTCAAGTCAGGGAGAAGATGGAGAAGTTGAAAGCAATAAGAGTTTATAAAACAATATCATATGCTTTGGATCATCTCACAGAGTACTGTTCCATCCATCATCTGGAAATGAAAAGAGAATATTACGAATGCAAATCTACCAAGACACCACAGTCCTGTTTAAATGTCAACAAGAAAGCCTAATAAAAGAAAAAGGCAACCTTCCATACTGATTCATAACAGCCGAGGTGGAAAATTTTAAGAAAATCAACAGGTCCATTCTACAGATCTGACCCTTA
This sequence comes from Jordanella pulchra, assembly GCA_034780135.1. Taxonomy (NCBI): domain Eukaryota; kingdom Metazoa; phylum Chordata; class Actinopteri; order Cyprinodontiformes; family Cyprinodontidae; genus Jordanella; species Jordanella pulchra. The sequence goes on along the minus strand of JAUZNJ010029546.1, from coordinate 13,553 downwards.
TGGAAATATAGCAGGAAAAATAATGTTAAAAAAAGCTCTATGTATTTTTTAAGCTTACAAGTAGCCATGTCAGGGAAATATCAATGCTGGAATAAGATGAGACAATAACTAAAATGTTCTGCCTACATAAAAGTAGCAATTTGTGCTAGAAATCTAACAGTACTCTTGACCCAGTATAAAACATAATGTGTGCAGCATTATCTTAGTTAAATGTTTTTCCTCAACAGGTTACCAGAGCTGAGGTAATTGAAGCAGGAGTACAGGATGTTCCTGCACAGAAACATATTTGTGACTAAAGTGAATCAGCACCTTTCTGTTCAAAACATACAGAGAGTGCTTCATTTTACTGTTTCGTATTACAGGATGTAATATACACACCTACTGTAAATCCACTGAAAATCTGAAAAAAAGTTTGATTACAGGTACCATGTATCCAGTCCTACCAATCCTTGAATATTATACAAGGAAAACTCGGCAAAAACTATGAAGTCTCTATATGTACCAAATATGTACCACTACAGTTAAATTTTATTTGCAATACACTTTGAACGTTGATTCTGTCTGTGCTATTTTCTATTTCTTGTTGTCATTCAGTTTATTTAAGCTTTTATGTTGTTCTAACTAAAAATCTGTATCTTGGTTTAAAAATGTTCGTTTTATTGACCTAAAATTAAAAAAAACCTTACCATGGTGGAAAAAAAGGCAAATAATTAGTTGCTAAATGAATACATCCTAAAAGATCAAATCAAGCTATTCTTTGGACTCTTAGGTCATTCTACATTCATAATTCAGGAATATTACATATTTTTTACTATTGTAAATCAAAATTATAAGTTTTAATCAAATGAGAATTTGAACTTAAATAAAACTGATAAATTCATCAGTTTCAAATGAGAGTATATATATTTTAAATGGTTTAAATAAAATTTAACAGATGAAAAACTGTGATTCTATCCAAATATAATTGAAGCGATGACCTTAATTTTTAAATTATAACAAAAACAGATCTGTAAAGAAAAAATATGAAAGGGGTAAAAGGAAGCCACCAGTTACTATGTCTGTTCCAGTTTTTCATTGTTAGAATTTGCTGTTGATTAGGATGTAGCTTCAAACTTGCTTTGATGGTTAAAATTCAAGATAAGACATATTGTTGATATAGGAGGTTACTGACAAATGGAAAAAAAAGTTTTTTTTATTCTTTTTTATCTTGTATATTAATCAGTTTTACAGAAAAGTCTTATTTATCCTCAGTACAAGTTGATCCATATTTTTTGTAGCTGCCATTGCTACCTTTATTATGCTATTGTGTATATAAAAGGTCATATTTATTCAATTAGGATTCCATTAAAGAATTAATTTACTTCAGTATTTGTTACGTGAACCACATACAATAGATTGATTACATAAATATTGATGTTTGAAGACCTCTATTTATATTAATTATGCTTATGAAAACGTGACATTTAAGATGAGAAAAACACATCAGACCAATAAGAAACATCTTAAGTTAAAGATGTGGGTTTAAGGTATATTTAGTACTTCATTATTTACACAAGGTACTTTAAATTTGTGAAATGAGCGTCATTGGGACCAAGAATTAATTTATTAAACATTACAAACAGTGATGTAAAATCTTTTTGTTTTCTCCCCTGGCTGAGGTTTCTGCAAATTAAAATCCCTTTTAATGTTTCAGCAAACACGAGCTTAAGCCTAAGAATGCACACAATCAAGTTACAGCTAAAAGTTATTTCCATTTACATATTTTTATATATCTGTAAAAGGATTTGAAATTCTTTTTGAAAGTCCTTTTTCTGTAGATAAGAACATGGCCTTTTGTCGGAGGTGGGAACCATTCAAAACTAAACACATAATCATGCTTGTATTCAGTTGTTTTTAACATTTTTTATCTGGAAAAAACACATATAATTCCTACTAAAAGAATATAGGTTCAAGCATTTTTTAAAGACAATGTGTACTCGCACAACAAAAAATATCCGTCCACCATTACCACTTGTCCAAAAGGGTCACTGTGGCCTGGTGCTGGTCTCCATTAGTCTAAAGGGGGAGAGGTGGAGTACACCCTGAACAGGTCACCAGTCAATCATAAAGCAACACATAAAGGCACAACCCTGCACACATCAGGGCAAATAAGAGACACCAATTAACCTAGTAGTCATGCTTTTAGGCTGTGGGAAGAAGTTGGAGTACAGATAGTACATTTTATTAAATATTTCTTATCTGCTAGTCAAAAGGTATATTTAATTTAAACATAAAAATCACAGCTAACTTCATTACCAAATAAAGCATCCACTTTCACTGGTAAAAACTTGTTTTCTCAACAGTAAAGATTGGTCACAATTAAAGTAATGACAAAACATAACTCCAATATAAAGTAGATTTCTTATTTTGTTTGGACATTAGGTTTAAAAATTTGATTTGTTGAATTAACTGCACAGCTACAGGGTATAACTTGAGGAACAGCTCCTTCCTAAAGGATGAAAAGACATTGATGGATAAAATCTAATGGTTCCTCCGTACAATAGTGTAGCCTTTGTTAGGTTACAGAGTGAAGCCAGTGATTAACAATTTGTTCAATGATATCAAAGTATCTTTAGACATAATATATGATTTATTATGTCATATTATTATTTTTAAAAATCAAGTAAAACATTAAAGATAACTAAGAATCTAATCCAGACTCACGGAATTTAAATATCTTGACACTTACTACATATGCTGCAACTAAAATACTGATCGAGTTATACAAAAAACCTTTTCTCAGTTCAAATATAATTTATGGTTTAAAGAGGCATTATAGCGTTTTCTAATGATACTGCCACCTGTGGCCAAAACACAAAACTTCAGCATTCTTCTTTTCATCTTACCTTGAGTTGTCATTGATGTCTGAGTTGAGCTGGATGCCGGTCACCTCTGAATATCCACAAAACCCATCTTGAATTGAACCCTTCGATTGTTTGCTAGGTTGGACCCATTTAACATGGACGCGCTTGAGGTCACATCTGTGAAACAGCGTGGGAACTTCCAACCCACAGTAAATTCAGAAAAATTGGCTACTGGCTTATAGATGCATCAGTGATGATCTACTGAGGTTTTAGTCTGGTCATCAAACAATGTTTTAGTCATAAAGGGTCAAATTCAAAATATATATATTTTATGGATATTTTTCTGTAAAAGCTTTCATAATTTATCTTTAAATTAACAAAAATAAGGCATTAAAGACTCTCTCTGGCCACAATATAGATATTAAAAACATGTACAAATATTGAAAAATTGAGGTGATTCATCAGTACATAAAAAAGATATGCACTTGGTTGACTAAGAAGATAGATGTTCAGCTATGGATTTTACAAAAAAAAGAAAACATTTGAAAGTTTGCAGTTTTATAAAAAAAAAAAAAAAAACAGAACAAAAGAAACATAACACTGTATCTAAAGTCAAGGCAAAACACAGAGCAGCTGACAAAGACAGCAGCTTAGGTAATGTGAACTCCTGTCTATTTGACCAGCCTTTGAATATTTGAGTGAACTCATAGGAAAGCAGTGAGAACACTGAATGCCTCTCTGCCCTGCATCGTGTCTTGGTACATTATGTCTGTCTACAAAAGGTCGGTAACTCACCGCTGCTGATATTAAAATTGTTTGCAGTTGTCAAAAAAAGTAGTGCATTCAAAGGATGTGAACTTTTGAAAAATAGTCTTTGAGTCACAAATTTAAGATCATTTGTGAATGCACTGAACGAGAAGGTCAATGTAACTGAAGATGAGCACCGCGGCTTAAGTCAATTGAAATACTTTCTTCTTGACCTGTTCCAACTTCCTTCTAGATTATTAATTTTGTTAGGCAAAAGCCTATAGACCTGTTTTTCAAAAGAAAGTTAGTTTAAAATTACAATTGGAGATACTTAAACTACACCACAGTATACTACAATACTTTTTTGCACATTTGCTATAATGTCCTTAGACAATTCAATTCAAAAGTCATTTAACCCAAAGGGAAATGAAATAAAGCTAAAGTATAAGGCGGCTCTGTTGCTTAGAATGTCAATAGGCTTTACAATTAATCACTTCAGCTTGTCATGAACGGACATTGTACTATTTTTACCACATAAAGGTGTTCAATTGAGTCTGCCTGGGTTTTTGAGCTACATGAAATTGTCTGGTATCAATCTTTGCTTCGCAAATGCTGATTTTTTTTTTGTCTTGGACATAATGGTAAAAACCTTTAGGCACGTTTTGTGAAGACGATTGTTTGATAGGTTGATGCTTTTACCAAAGGGTGTCTCACGTTGTGACATTTTTTCTAGGCAGTGCTTCACTGATTGTCTGAGAAATATAGCTGTGCTTATTTGTCTCAGAAGTCAAAGCTCATAAGTAGGAACGATTTCACAACAGTTAATTTTACTGTAGTTGGAAGTCAGAAAACCAGTGGGATTTAGTAATGTTATGCTTCTGACTTGGCAGCAGTAAAAACATTTCAGTTTTACGTTCTCAACAGAAAAATTATCACCAACACACATTTTGAAGCAAAGTATATGCTACTGGAGATAAAACCAATACAAAAGTGCTAATAAATTGTTTATACCAACAATTTTCACAACTTCCTAGTGGCGCAGTGGAACTACTAGAGTATAAACTGAGCTGCTTGTAAAATTTGACTGTTTTGACTCTCATTCTTGTTGGATTTGTCACTCGATATTTAACAAAAACTCAAGATCTGATTCCCATGGACTAAACCTTGACCATTAAAACACTAATACATGTTTAATTCCAAATAAAAATAAAATAGCTCTCTACCTCTTACTGCTTGTGTCATCTTTGGCTTTTTAGCAGAATAAATTCAGCAACACTGCAGCATTTACAAGCATAAAGTGAATCTTAAGAGAATGCCCCAGTACCTCATTTAGATTTAACTGCACACTTTCACCACATCATCCTATTGCTTGGAAAATTCAATTTAGGCAACTGGACATAAAGTCTTCTAGAAGACGTTTCGCCTCACATCCAAGAGGCTTTTTCAGTTATGAAGTGAGGCAAAACATCTAGAAAACTTCCAGTTACCTAAACTGAATTTTCCAAGCTTAACCATGAGCTGGATGACTGAGAACCTTCACAGACATATCATCCTATAGCCTTCAATTCATTTCTCTGAGGTGGAGTTGATAGAATGCTTTGGATCATTATCCTGCTCTGTAACCGAAGCAAGATTGACAAAAAATAGATCATAAACTAACAGGCAGACATTCTCCTGAAGATGTCTCTGACAAAGACCAGAATACATGATTCCATCGATGGCAGAAAGTGGACAATGTCAGCCCCTAATCATTACACTATATCTAAAATACCTGCTCAATTTTGCACCAGAAGAACACAACATCCCAAAAAGCTCCACTTTTATCTCGACTGTCTATATAACATTTTTCCAAAACTCCTGCTGATCATTTGTTTTAGGCAACTGTCAGACATACCTTTGGATGTGGGACTCACACATACATACAATGTTGTCGAATCTCTTTATTATTGTATAACAGATTTTATTTTAAATAAAATGTGACACCTGAAGTGCTTGAATTTGGCAACCTGTGGAAGGTTCATCCTTGTCACGTGTTTTTCTACTATTGCAGTTAACAACTCTTTTTCTTTTTTTTTTGATGAACTGAAACATTTTGTTGTAAAATAAATAAAGAACAGAAGAAATCTGTTAAAGGATAGAACCTTTTTAGAAGCAATGTAAACTGATTAAGATAAAAGACTGAAAACAACAATAACGCAAGAAAGTCATGTTTGTTGTATACAACCCAAAACTCATTTAATCAAGCTTTCTGTTCCATGTGCAGATACACCACAACACAGTTATCATCTCAGGTAATTGTGAAGTGTAATACTGCTTTTGTATTCAATGTTTTAATCTCTTGAGTTATTTTGGAACAATGCTTTTGTTTTTCTTCATAAACACTTTTAGGAATGTCAGCTAAATGAAAAAAAAAATCACCATTAGTACCAAAATCTACTGATTTTCAAGATAAATGTTATCTCTAATATAGAAAAAAAATAAGTTTGCATGAATGTAATTATCATTAGCGTCACTTAGCATAGACTCTGAGCAACACATTTGATTATCTTGAGCTGTAAAAAAAAAAAAGGATGACAAAGGCCATCACCGTGGTGCCTGCAAAACAGGTAATAACATCTATTTGGTAACAAATCTGAGTGATAAAAACAAACACAGGCAATCCTTGCTCAAGTGCAAACCTATCCTTCTCCTTAGGCAAATCATATCAAGTGGTTATAAAAATGGTTATGATAAAATACAAAGTCAAAACAACAGTTGTAGTATTTTTAAAAATGAGTCTCACACCCATATGTTTCATTTGTGTATAGCTACCCCAACAAACTAAGGTAAACTCACTGGCTTTGTGCAAAGTAATAGTCGTTTACTCATTACTCATAGCTTTGAGATATTTTAAAAGCTTTAGGGAAGAATTGAAAATAAAAAAAAAAAACAGTCAAAGAAATTGAGAACATTACAAGTGAGAAACCACATCGGGGCTGATTTGTGAATCAGTGATACAACTGAGGCATATGGCCTCGAAGGAGGTAAGGAGCTTGTAGAGAAATAGAGCTAATGAGGTAGGTTCTTGCTGTAAACAAAAAAGCAACAGTTTTCAGTAAGAAAAATGAAAATTATTCAATCTGGAAAGGAAGACCAGGAAATATGTGGCAACACAAAAGACTTAATCCGTACACCTCAGTACTGTACAGACCTAAAATTAATAACACAGCACATAAAAAAAAACAAACAAACAAAAAAAAAACAGAAACAAGAGGTAGCGGCTAACATCAGTACTTGAACTGTAATATTTCACCTTTGCTTAGGAGTTTGTGGAGTCTGTCAGTGGATGATTCCCGAACAAATAATATACACTTTGTTTTTTTTGTGTTTTTTTTTTCTTTTGTTTTCTTTTTTTTTTGGTTAATTCCCTGAGACCAGTTCATCATCCTGAGAGGACCTGTGAGTAAAAATGTAAAAAATACATTATACAAAAAGATGTTTTCATAGAGATTTGAGCATGAGCTAAAGTTTGGTCGACCATTTCTTTTATGCCAAGCTGCATTTGTTGTTTGATTTTCAATGCACGCACACATTCAAAAGCTGTATTATTATATCTTTTTTAAAAAAAAGCACTTTGTTGCACTTTCGGCTAGAAGATGCTCTGATTCTGAAAGAGCTGGAATAGCAAGCACTTCAGCAAGTCTTAACTTTAAATGCCTTCAAAAAATTAAGAAAAAAAAAAAAAGCCAAACCTCTTTGGTACAGAAATATACCAAAAAAAAGTTGGTTGTCTTAACAGGGCTTTTAAAAAGCTCACATGCCAGTTTGATATAATTCTACAAAGTTATTTGATTTGTCAGAACATTAAGATACAACTCTAAAGCGACCTTACGTGAACATTGTGAGAAGTCGACTTCAGATGAGCTCTATTAACATTCAGTATGGTCAGAAAAGAGTTGTTTGTGTCAGTTAAGTGCCACTAAAGCCATGTTTGGGATTCAAGTTATACCAAAAGCAACATAATCCATCCAGCTAGTTCTCCCTCTATTGTTTCGAGTCTGGAGCAGTAGCAGCAGAGATGTCATCCCATTACCTGGCTGGTGCTGAATAACAAACGCTAGGCACTGACGGATGAGAAAATATGGTTCGATTTTACTAAGAAACATCAAACAAAACTGAGAAAGCAGACATTATCGACATTCATTTCCCAAAGGAAGAAGTTGTGAGGTATCGTGTGAGTAAAGCAGCTATGATAATGAGGTTATGTTAGAAACTGCACCTTCATGGTGAGTTTTGTGCTGTGAGCATACAGTACCTTGCAAAATTATAATGCTCTCTAAACTTTGACTTTTTTTTTTTACATTACAACCACAACTTCAAGTATTTTTGTGGGATTATATGATAGAATTACAGGTAAAAGGATAGGTGGGTTTTAACTTTTTTTTCCCCCTTACAAACAGTCTTTTAAAAAAGTGTGATGTGTATCAGTATATGGACATCTTAACGTGTTCCTCTATTGAAAAATCAAACACAAACAACTTTTTTCACAAGTAACCTGGGCCTAAAATTAAAAAAAAATAAATAAATCTATTGTTTCTATTTTAAAGAAGGTGGTTTAGTTGATGAGAGATTAAATGAGCCAAGTCTCTGAAAGACTGGAGCCAAAAGGAAACCTTAAAAGCTTAAACGTGCTCTTAATTAGTCAGAGACATTTTGTAAAAAAAAGAATGTAAAAAGAAAATAACAAATGTCATTGCTTCTGCCAAATACCCACCAAGCTTTTTAAAATAGCCTTTTTTGTTATTATATTCACAACTTTGTGTTGATCTATCACAAAAAATCCCAAAATAAACATGTTGACATTTGTGGTTGTGACATCAGAAACGGGGGGGAAAGAAGGGTATGAATAGTTTCACAAGGGACTGTATGAACTGATCAATGTGAGAAAAAGTGGAGTATAGTTTGGGAAAAATTGAATAGTTTATGTGGAAAATGATTAAATAGAGGGAGAATTTTCACACGCAATTATGTATCCCATGCACTTAAAACAGGGCTATGCACCTATTTCAGAGCTAATTCCTTATATATGCTTACATAATGTTAATATAACTTTAATTATATCTTGTAACTTTACATATATATTAAAAACTACTTTGAACTAATTACGTAGCAACCAAAATGGAAGTCTAATGATAAGGCCTTTACTTAAAATCTAAACTATTATCTAGAATGATTATATAATTGCCTCATATAATGTTTCTATCTGTGATAATATGAAATTTGTAGAGCCAACAGCCGTGACTTGAGCATGAAGAAGACAGTGCTCCGGTTTGACGATTCTGATTTCTGTCAGAGTATCCATACCACACACACTTTCCTCTTTGTTCTTAGTCGTGCACTTGCTCACACTTCAACAATCAGACGGTCAAGTCTGTGTCAAGAGATATGTACTGACGGTGCTGAAATTAGAGAGAATGTATACAAAGCAGCTTGGTGGCTTTTTTAAAATAACCCCACAGGAATGCATTAAGTTTCCCCAAAAGATCCTTAGAAGCCAAGCTAAAAGTCCAGTGGGTCTGGATTATTACTTAGAGGGATGCTAGCTCTTAAGAGTTGGCCCCTAATCCTTTTTCAAATGAGCTACTATATGTGCTGTGAAGATGCAATCAGGAATTGTTCTCCCTTCAAATGATTGAGCTTACAGTATAAAGCTGTGGCTTTAAGTCAGCAACATAATTGTGTGTGTGTGTGGGGGGGGGGCTACTAAAATAGCACCCTTTCAGGTCCAAGGAGTGAGAGAAATAAAACAGTCATCGAAACCTACACACAAATCACATTTCACCATTGAGCTGCAAACTCTGAAACATAAAGAATTATTCCCTGCAGTCACCTTTCCAGCAGTCGTTTCCATAGCTGCACCAGATGACTGCAAGTCAGTGAGTCACACACATTCATGCACGTCTGTCCCCCACTGATCGTTGACACAGCTGTGCTGGTTAGAAAAAAATCATTCATAAAGAAAATAAAGAAACAAACACCTCCCATTTTTTTCACAATTGTGAGGTAGACGAGGAGGAGAGGAGGGGTTGGGGTGGGGGGCCTTCGGGTAACCTTGATTGAGGATAGACAGGTAGATCAGAGGCTATGTGTTGGAATCAGTTCACCTCTCCAGAATATTTTCAGGATTTCCTCCACCTTTGGGTCCATGAGCTGCGGTGTGTGTGTGGCTCCTCGGGAGATGAGGAGGATCCCTCCAGGGGAGACGAGCTTGAGCGCTCTTCCTCCTCTGGGAGGCAGAGGCGAGGTCCGGAGCCTGATGCGGAGGCCGAGGTAGACGCTTGTGGGTCCTGAGAGCCTACGGCGGGTGCAAGCGCCTTGTGGGGACACTGAGCAACCATGTGTGTGATGCTCTGGCAGTAGTGGCATTTCTTTGGCTGGGGGGGTAGGCCACACTCCTTGGCATGGTGATCCAGACCTCCACAGTTATAACAGCTGCAAATGACAGGAGAAAAGGAAACATTAAAGATTACCAATTAAAAATAAAACACTCTATTACACAGAAAAAACCTTTACCATTAAATGTATGTTTTCATCTTACATGAGTCTTTATGTTACTGCATTTGTTGCTAAAAATCCTGCAGACTTTTCCTTTTCTGCAACGATTCCTTTGTGTTTAAGTCTAATCAATTAAGCATCAAGGAGTTTCACCACATCTGCAAAAAAAGCCGCCAAAAATTTGATTTTCCGCTTCTTTATAAAGTTCTGATTGGTTACCACCATCATAAAACAAGTCTTAATGCTTAAACTCAAAGGAGAGAAAATCTAAGACAGAAAAAAACATTATCAGTGTTTCCCTAAAAGATCACGGAATTTTCTAAATACTATTCTCTGTATGATTTTTTTTTTCTAGTAAAGTAATATTGAAACTGCACTGAATGATAACTTGCTAAACTACAAATTTCAGAACCCCATTAGCATCTGGAATTCATTAACTCTTATTCATATGGATATTAAACTATTTTTATTTATTTATATTTTTTACAATATGTAAGGTATATTATTCAAAAGGTGTGCAATGTAAAATGCATATAATACAATCTATTTTTGCACAAACAAGATAATACTTTCAATGTATAAATGATAAAATCTTAAAAGTCCAGAACAAAAGAAAGTCCATAAAGGGGCTTAAGAAAGCACTAAGTGTTCTATCAAAAAGATGCATTTTAACATACTTTTGTTTATTATTAAAAAAGTTTTAGTTAAAGGAAAAGGAAAGAAGTATTTGTTTTTTGTTTTTTTTCTGTTAATCTTGGTAGAAACTAAGAACATTGAACAACATTTCTTTTATGCAATTCTTACCATATAATTTTAAGATCAACTGAATAAATCAGCACCATGTACAAGGAACATGCTGGTAACAGTACAACTAATTAAAAACCAAGATAAAAACCAGGAAAGGAGGATGACCTTTAAAGAGTTTGAAATGGGTCAAGGTGTTTCTAGAAATATAAGATCCAGTCGATTTGATTTCAGGGTTTTTTTCATCTTCTCTAACCTGAGTGATCTAGACTGTACACCGGCATTTTCCCTGTTTAGATCAAAATTCCCATAATTCCATTGGGGACATACCAGCGCAAAGAGCGTTTTTTTTAAATTGTTTTCCTATTTAATTCAGTAAAAATTAATTAATACCTAATAATAAAAATAAATGAGGCTACCATTCCATTATTATTCCATTATTTCCATTTGACTCAAAACTACAACCCCTGTCTTTTATTTTAAATATCCCTGTTTAAAAAAAAAAAAAAAAACATCAACTTTCTGAATTACAATAAAGTTTGAACAAATGAGTTTCACTGTAGTTTCATAATTTGCTATTAGTAAAAAAATCGATTATTTCTTTTATTTTGATAAATGATGATATTGACTGATAAAAAAATAACTACAACTAAAACCTTTCTTTAAGTAGTAATAACACACATATACCCACATTAGAGAGAGAAACACACAAACAAAATGTAATCTTCATTAAATAAAATATGAGATTAAATTTAAGACAGAATTTCTTATTTAATACAATTCCTGAGTAAATGTTCTGTAAGAGCAGAGATCGGACGTATGGGACTGTGGTTGTACAACACAGCAGCCAGCAGGGGTCAGTGTTGTACCACTCTAAAAACAGCGGCTGCACTGAGCATGCTCACTAGGGCCGATGACGTCACAGGGATGCATGTACCTGCCATGTCTGAATCCAACACTGGCCCCTTCCAACCTTGGTAGAAGTTAGACACTTGACCTATCACTGGATCAATTATCCAGAATGAACTGAATTATTCAGCTGTGTAAAACAATCAGGGAGCCTTTCTCAGATACAGTTTCCGGCTTTCCAACAACAGCATTTATGTTCTAAATATCAAAAGGAGCACAACAATACCCCAGGTGTTTTCCAGTGACAAAGCGTGGTCCAGCTGGGCTTTTGAATGCAAATATACTCTTAATACAATACAGTTGCATTTACTGTTCACAAACGGCTGAATTAGGTGCACATCGAACGAAAGCGTTATCTTTCCCTCTGAGGACAGGGAACACACTCACCTTCAACTACCAGGTGTTTTCAAGGACCTCCGCATCTCTGCTTTTGACAGATTTGAACATATCACCCTTCAGAGTGTTTTAGAGAACATAAAACGACTGAGCGGCGGCAAAACAGCATATTTATGATTGCACTGTCACTAATGTAAAAGCTGGCAAATTGATTTAAAATGGCGCTTATGGCGGGTAGAAAGCTCTATTCATTTTCGCATTACACCACACAATAACCATGGCAACAAGCATGTAAGGTTGAATAGATTTAATCTATAATCTCAGCCCACTCAGAAAGGGTTGCATTCTGTACATCTACAAATTTGTTTTATTGCAGATGCTTTTTCCACACACAGAGGAATTCAATTTCTACAGACATATCAATATTGATTAATTAGAGGTATTATGCTTACCGATCTCCCTTTGGTTTACGTTTCTGGAGTGGGACCTTCCCTTTAGGTCTCCTCTCACTGCCCGCACACGGTCCTCCACCAGGTCCCGTCACCCGCAGGGACTCCAGGCCCTTCGAAGACTTCTTATAGGTGAACTCCACCTGCTCGCCCTCCTTTAAGCTGCGAAAGCCCTCCATCACCAGTTTGCTCTGTTGGGAGATCGACAACACATAACTAAATGAGTTGGTTCCCAATTTCAAAAGAGAAAAATGTGTACGCAGATATTTGCAATGTATTTTTAGAAATGCCTAATGTGGTACAAGTTGAAATGCTCCAATCATCAAACATCAAGATTGGACAAATTTTAAAAAGCATCAAAACAAAGAAGCCTCAGCATCTTCTAAATATAAATTTGATAGCACAGTCATCAAGTTCTGATTCATTTATCAAATTTATCTTGTAACTTATCAAGGGCAGCAACGTTTTTCCTAATCGGTTAATAATCGCATGGAAAAAGGTTCCTTGAAGAAGATTTTACAAGAAATTTAAACCAAGGGAAGCTAAAACAGCTTCCTTTTATAACTTGACTGGATAGGGCAAATTAATTGACAAAAAAGGTTTTTCCATCTTGAATACAAAATGTTTATATATTTAGTTTAAAAGAATATATAATGACCACTTTGAATGGGTGAATCTGTCAGCTAAAGGCATGTTTTAGAGTCTCTATACTCTAGTTAACAATCAATTACTAGATTAGTTGACTATTATTTAAATGATCGATTAATTACATTCATTGTTTCAGCACTAAACTGTCTGTGATTCTTTTCTTGATGTTTTAAGCCAAAGAAAAAAAAGAACTGAGATGGCTTGTTAGATTAGGAGGGAAACAAAACAGCTATAGGTCATAAAAATACCAGGGAAACTGTCTTACTAGAAAAATCTGTTTCACTTCTCATATTTAAAATGAATTAAGCTTTTATTCTGACAAAAAAATAATAATAGTATGAAA
>JAUZNJ010029545.1:9740-40756 GCA_034780135.1 Jordanella pulchra | reverse complement strand
CTGTGAGAGCCAAAATTCTTACTGGTTGATAGATGATCAAATACTTATTTCACACAATAAAATGGAAATTAATTATTAAAAAATCATACATTGTATTTTTCTGGATTTTTGTTTTAGATTCCATCACTCACCTGTGATAAAAATTACAGTCTTCTTCAAGCTTTGCAAGTGGAAAAACCTGAAAAATCAACAGTATATCAAATACTTGTTCTCCCCACTGTACATGAAATAAAACATCCATGCATTAAAAGTAACAAAGTAAAATACAGCAAAAAAAAGGAGTTTTTTCAAGGCATTAAGAGAAAGAACAACCCGCCTTTATCTTCATGCATAAACTTTGGAGTCAACATTACTAAAGAACAGAAAATAACTGCTGCATCGCTGCTTAGTTTATCAGGGAGTTTGTTTTCCAAAAACTTCAGCTGCGCTCGCATTAGTCATCCAATTAAACCCCTGCTGGAGGAGAATTAAGCTACAGGTCTGTAATCATGACGCATTGAGGCTGAGCAACCCAGTCGCTTGCACTAAATTAGATCCTTTCGCAGATGAATAGATTATGGGTTTCACACAATATGACAACAATCAAAGCAGAAACTTGGCATTTTATATATAAAAAAAACTCTTCCCAAAAGAGTTATATTTGTGAATATGAAATCTAAAGGGAATATTGTTTTTCTCAGAGTTTCCTCACTAAAAATAGCTTCTAACAGCTTTCTTTCACCCCCGTGTTCTTGAGTTTAATATAAATTGAAACAAATTCTATTTTTTTCTTCACTGCCTCTGATGTAAAATTCCCAATTTACTGACCCCACAGGGCTGGGAGCAGAGAACTAGAACTTGAGTGAAGGAACTGGACAGTGATATGGGTGAACAAGACAAAACAAATCACTCAGGACAAATCCTTAGCCGTATTCTCAAGTGCCGGTGGGATCATTTGAGTCCTGGGGGGAAATTAGAGAGTAATTTGGCTGAGTGTCTCCCCACATTAGCGCCTGTGTTTTTGGGCTGAGCAAGGCTCCGAAGCCAGACGAGGGGGACCCAGCACAGCACCGCTTCCTGTGCGCGGTGGGACCAGGCGGGACAGGGTGTCTCGGCTGCCTCACTTTAAGCTGACCCTCCGTCTGTGGCTTGCACTTAACGCAGCAGATAACGCTGGCTTTATAGCACACGGCTGGTGACAGACAGGATCAAACTGCCAGGCCACCACTGAATGCTGGGGTTCAGGGTTAGACATGATGAGGCCTCTATCTAAGCAGCCGCTCACACATCATTAATGACCAGTTGGGGGGTGGGGGGGTGACACCATGACTACATCAAGTACCCACAGAAGTAGACGGTGAGAGCTATCAGACAGACTGGCTGCTGGAGTAGATGTTGCTGCTTCTCAGCAGGGAGCAGCTCTGCTAGAAAAGAGTTTAAAGATGGTTCTGAAACAAAGATGCAGACTACTTAACACCAGATTTAACTATGTTGGGCAAAAAAAAAAAAGAAAAGCAGCAGGATTTATCAAGGTCGGTATTTGCAGTTAGCTTACCTTTAATTATTAAAACTCAGTGGCTTTGATTCTGTATTTCTAAAAGAGGCTGTATAATCTGTGTTTTATTTTTTCCTAAAGACATTTTTACTTATTTTCTAAAGATTTATGGAAAGTGATCTAATTGCATTTGAATGGAAATGATAAGATTACAACTGTTGTTTTGGCATAAAGATAATATAATTGAAAAAAAGAAAAAAATTGTAGAAAACCAGTTTTTTTTCTCTCCATGACTGTTCCTGAACATTTTTGTCAGTAAATAAAATATTTAATCCACAGTATATAACAACATAGTTAGTCTCCCTATCTATTAATAGTTGGTTTATGAGATGAGTTCAGTTCTCCATCTACCAGCCCCTGACCTCAGTCTGTAGGAAAGTTTGCCCCACCTGTCATTTTCAGATGGGAAATCTTTGTGATCTTTCTTGCAGCTGCAGCCAGCTTTAAGTCATTCCAAACCATCTCAGTAGAATTCTTAACAAGACCCAGATAGGCAGCAAAACAGCCCCATACTATAATACTTCTATCACCATTTCTCATTGCTGAAACTCTTCAGGCTTTGATTCAGTTACTTTTCACCCAACAGGCCTTGATATGTTTAGTTCCAGAGAAACTTTTGTAACAGCAAACCTGACATGGATAAATACGTTTTAAAGTACTTATTTCTCAGACAAAAATTACTCTGTTTTTTGTTAGAAATTTCTGAGTTGCTTTGGAATATTTGGGGAATAAAATGAATTATACATGAAACCTTTTTAATAGGGTAAAACATCTTAATACCTTTAAGTTATTTTGCCTTGGCTCATAAATTTCTGGAAGTCTTTGAAGTCGCGTGTTGAAATTTTCAGCTTAATCACCATCAACTAGTTTTCTTGTAGACCTTGAAAAATTAACAAAAACTTCTATCAATTGCATAAAAGATAGTGAGCAAGATCAAAGGAAAATGATATATGGGTTGGAAAAGTTATTATAAAGAAAAAAAAAACCTAAAAAGTGTAGTGTGTTTATATTTAAATCTGATTATTCTGTTGTCCCTGAATAAAATCCACTTCAACCACTTTTAGCAGTCACTAAAAAAGGGAACAGTTCTATGTAACATAGATCCAACTGTTCTCTGACTGCTGCAGATTTTTTTTCTTACAATATATTAAGGAATTAAAGAGTAAGGATGATGAAGAAACACAGCAGACTACTGATGGAGTTTAAAGCATAATCCAGAATCAGAATCCAAAGTCCGAACATCGAAGAGCATCTGCATAATTTTCTTTTCACTTTATAATTATAGAATATTTTTTGATGCATGTAACATCCCAATAGAACCATTGAAGTGTTTTGTTTTGGCAAAGGTTTTGAAAAGGCACACGCTCCCTAATCCCAAATTGAAGATTGCCAACTGATACCGAATAACTGCATACTCACTTTTCCAGTCTAAACTCATGCTCATAGTAAAAAAAAAAAACAACAAAAGACAAAATCTTCAAAACAGATCACCTTAAAATGTTTTCAATTTATTATTGATACACTTATAAAGCATATTGCACAGGAGGTCCTGCTGACCCTATTCACACAAAGAATCCCCTTTCAAAAACAATTGTGAAAAATAAAAACATAATAAAGAGCCAATGCAGTTTTAAAAAGAACACAAACACTCCAACTTTGTTCGTTTTTCCCAGTCCATGTTAAATACACTAGGTGTCAGATTCACCCCCCCACCCCAAAAAAAACATAGCTTGTCATAATGTTAAAAAAAAAGCACAAGAGGAGAATCATAAACTGCAACTTTTGCATTACAAGTGTAACCACAGCATATTTCTGAGCATTATTGGAGACCATCCCAGAGATTTTTTTTCCGCCTTTGCTATCTATCTTTTAGTGTGTAATTCTTCTAAAGAACAAATATTCCCATCATTCAGAATCTTCAAAGGCAATAAGCATTCATTTTTTAACTTTCATACTATTTTAGACAAAAATGGAAATCTCTGTTTTGCTAGCAGTCATACAATGTCAAAGATTTATTTTCTGTATGCAAACACAGAATAGGCTTACATGTGATTTCACTGCTTTATTATTTCTATAATCCTTTAACTAAATGTATTAGGTGTACATGTGTGTAGTGCAAGAAGCATAGGACTCGCTGGGTCACATTGGCACTGCTGGTCTGTAAATAAATTCTGAACTGGTCGTGTGTAGGCTAACATCTCAAGATCTGAAGTCTACCTTGGCAAAAAGCAGCATCAATATGTCTCATCTCTGTAAGATCAGACACGCCACAGTTGGCTATAGTGCAGTTATCTGGTGTCTCCAAGCTGCAGCTTGCAGATTGTTTAGGACTTCTTCTGTTGTGTAAACATTTACAATGGCTGTCAGAGGTGTTAAATCTTGATGTTGGGGAGTCAAGAGTCTTTCAGATTTCCCTTGCATGCACCATATTATGCCGCACGCTATTATGCTAACAGCACTCATGACAATGTCATGCAAAATGCTTTAAAGTAAAATATCTCAGTAGCATAATTGCGTACTGAATGTTGTTATTTATTTTTTTTTACCAAATAACTGGTGGACCACATATTGGTAACCCTCTGTTAATACTTTAACATACCTTTTATCGATACGACAACATTTAATCTCCTATATTTTATGTGGTTGGAGCAAAAACCTTGAGGAATTTTCAATCATTCCTCTCCGGATCATTGGTTCTTCGAAAGCTGTTTAGTCTCCAGACTAGCATGGGTATGGAAGATTGTCTTTGTGTCTTGTAAACCATTTCTCTCTCAATTTCCTCACCTGTTCTAATCCATTATTTACCTGAAAGAACAGATTATAATATAAAATGAGCAGCTCCATATAGGAGTCCATGATGCCATGCATTATATAAGGATTATCTGGCATTTTTAAGAGACTCCTATCAACCTTAAGAGAATAAAATATGATTTAGTAAGAATCTTTGTGCCACCAGTGATTTTGTTTTAATCAATTCCTTAAAACATGATTATTTTTGTTCCTGTTGAACACATATCTTGCTAAAATTCTCAGTTTAAGATTTTGCCACTGCTACTTTAGGGCACAAATGAATGTAGGAGCAAATTGATGCATGTCAAGACAAAGCAAAGATTTCTTGGTCCCTAAGGTAGGGCAGATGATGCGGCCTTGTGGCCTGAGACTGGTTCTATCTTAGCTTTTATAGCCTCTAAATGACTGGATTTGATACTAAAGTCAGAGAAAAAAGTGAGAAAAGGGGAATAACTCTTTTAGATCTTCTAGCCTGTTCATCCTCACAGAGTCATTCAAATAATTCAGAATGCCTATCTTCAGAGTTTTGAAACAGATGTGACTTTCTGCATCTTCTGATCACAGATGAAAAGAAATGATTCAGTATAACAAACTGTACACTGTCCTGCTTCTACATACTCAATGAGGTTTACTAAACAACATTCAGCAGCAAAGAAACAGCTACAGCAAGGCAGGAAGAATGGCATTACACAGTTTGTTTTGGTCTTTTTTTCTGGGATGTCAAGAAAAACTATTAAACTGGTGTATTCAGCCTCATTTTTTAAATGAACGAATGTTTTCATTCTGAGCTTCTTTAAAGTTTTCTTCCTTTGCTTTCGCTCTGTTTGATAGATTAAGCATTCTCAGGGTGTCTCTCTGAAAGGATTGTCTACAAAGAAAGAACTTGTGCCAGTATAAAAGTGATGATCTCCTTAAAAATGTTTTTCAACCTTTACGCACAAACAAAAAAATGTGTATCTGCGCCTCAGAATGAACTCATCTGCATTTGATATTGAAATCCTCTAAAGTTATGCAGCAGGTTCATTACAATTTCTTTGCAACTTCGGTGTAAAAGGTTTCTTTTTTTCCTGTGGGGACTAGCAGGTGTCGAATGTAAAGGTGTTTAAAGACCTAATGAGGAATACTTTAGATGGAGGTAGATGTCCTTGATTATTTTACAACTTTCTTAGCTGTCTTGTAAATCATTTAGGTGCCACTTTAAAGCAGCAAGGAGGCTTTCATGTTGTAGAGAAAGAACCCAACCACAGAGCAGAGAAACAAATAACAATAGACCTTCTGCAAGCAAAGCACTCCTGGATTAACGTCCTGAATATTCTTTGTCCTTCTCTGAATGTGAGAATGTTCATATATTGAGCTAAACGCTCTTCATCATGCCAGTCTTTTTATATCTGTAACAGATTGTTTCTTCAAGGAGTCTGACATCTTCATGACATCTTCAAACAGAGGTTAGCCCTCAACACCTTTGGCTGAAATATTTATCAATTCCTGTGCTTCAGTTTGGAAGTTGCATGTCTATGATTATCATAGGCTGATTGGGCTCCTAGAAGGGCTAGAAAGAAGAAGGAAATCTGCATAAGCATCATCTCCTACAACCGGTGTCAAGGATTAAAACATATCTTTAGGCAGGCCAATGCCCATGTGTTCACTGAAGTCTAATGCCAGGACAGGTTGGTCAGTAATGAGTTTCCATTTGAAGAATGCAGAAAAGAAATCAGATGCAGTCCTTGAAGTGTAGTCAATGAGAAAGATTTAAAAAAAAAAGCTCCAGCTTTTCTGAAACAGAGTTCTGGTTCCGTTTCATTTGCAGCTGCATCAACCATGAGAGGAGAAGATGGGTCTGCTGATGTTGCTGTTGGTCGTCATGGCTGCCAGCTCCCATCTGAGGTAAAGAAAGGTGAAAATATGAGCTGGAGTTTTTACAAAAAGTTTAATTTCTGCTGAGTATGAGAAACGGATTTTTATTCCTGGTGTAATAATATCCTGTGAAGGACTTTTAGCATCTTCATACATTCATTCAGGACAGTTTTAACCAACATTAGACACTTTCTTACCAATTTTTATTTAAACAAAATTCATACATTTCACCAAGGATCAGTTATGGAACATGGATGGATTGTTACCCAAAGATGAACAAAAATAATACAAATTAACTAAAAGCTTTCCATACATCATTTAGTCTAAATCTTACACTTAGTCTGTCCTGGAATCTATTCTGTTGATCTCTCCCAATTTTGAACAAAATAAATATTCTAAAATATAGAAAAAGTTGCAAACCTACTGTTGAGCCGCCCTCATCACCTCCTCTAATTCATCTAAATAAAGAGGCAGGAACAAACCCACTGTAACATGAGCATCGGGAGCAGAAGCTGAAAACAGGGTCTAGCGTTGACCTGATGACAGGTCAGAGGTTGAGCTGCAGATTGTTATCACTGGATCTGGTTTCACACTCACTCCCTCTCAACTGCTTTGTTCGTTTTTTTGTTGTGAGGACGTGTGTTTAAGAGAGGAGATTGGCACTGGAGCTGGGGATGCCACCGAGAGGCAAAAGGGAGTTAACCAAAGTTTTGTGACCCCAACTGGAAACCCCTCTAAGGGTTAGAAACACAAATGCAAACACCAAAGCTGGGAGCATGCAAGGTGGCAGTGATGATGCAAGAGAAATGAGAGGTTAAGAGGCGTAATTAGTATCAAGTTCCGCTGGACAAACATGTAGAAGAAGAGCAGACAACCACAGTTTTAGACATACTTGCCTCAAAAGGTGCGAGCTACAATTAAGCTAAGATATTTTATCACTAGTTAATCTCAACGTATTTCTCTGTTTCATTCTTGTTCATGTTATTAAAATGTGAAATGTAAGCTTTGTTGAGGTAAGTGTAAAAATATCTAAATATAGATTAAGTCCTTATAATATTTTTGCCAATACTTTCATCTTTCAAAAACTACTTAACAGTTATACTGACTAGTTACCATATAGGCTTCCTGACTATAACTGTGACCTTAAATAGTGCAATTGTAAAGGTAGTTTTCATTATTAGAGATAAAAATAATGCAGTCAGCTTGTGGAATAAAACTGAACTAGTGAATGCATCATGAAAAGATAAATCAGCTCATAATGTTCATTTATTTATAGCTTTTAAGTTGCGGAAACATACTAATAAAACTGAAGTACAGTGGGATGTAGATGAAAAAACTCCAAACAGTTTGGTCACCACAATGATGCCCTTTTAAAAAAACTGACAGAAAACATACTTTTCAAACTGATTTATTTGTAACCATTTCCTACTCAGCTTTGCTTAAATATCTTTTTTTTAATGTGATTTTTGAACATGTATGAAGAGCATTGGATGCAACAACAACTGGAGTTGTAAAGCAGATTTCTTCTTTAATAGTAGAGTAAAAACTGGACAAGCTCATTTCTAATATCAAAGTATACTAAAGTGTCAAGTTTCCCACAGTTTGTTTTGTGTATAAGTATTTTGACTGACATTCAATCTGCTGGGGATTTCACTAGTTGTGCAAAAAGCACACACTAAATATCAGTTGGGCCTCCATTACTACTATAACTTGCGGTTATGTGATCAGATGATCTGAGTATGACTGTATGATTCTATTGGAACAGATCTGAAGTGGATCAATTTGTCCAGTGAAGAGTGGGTAAATATTTACTTTTCCTGAATAGATGCTACAGAAATAACTAAATACAAATTAAATGTATGTATGCAGCATATATTGCCAGTTAGCCAGCTGGAAGAAGATTACAACTGTTGAAATAATTGTCCCTAAGGAAATGGACCAATGATTGAGATATACAGTATACTGTAAACGTAAATACTGTAATACTCATAATGAAGGAGCAGAATGGTAAACATAATATTCTATTCATTAAATAAGAGAAGTAAAACAGATGTTTTCTCTTTAAAATAACAGCAATTATAACAGTTATACTTTTTAAATTTAGGTTGAACTATCTGGAAACCATAACACTGTTTTATTCATACTAAAGGTCATTTTGCGAAAATCTCAAGAGTAAGACCTTTCCTTCTCAGATATCAATTATTTCACTTTCCTGGCTGCCACTATGTTCTAATAAGTTTACATCCTGATACGTTTATCAGTTTTTATGTTTATTCTTCCATACAATGAAGCATTATCTGCATGATGTAAAAGGGTACAAGGCTCATGCTAAATACGTCACACCCTGCGTTACTGTTTCCTTATGATTATTTGATTCCTTTATCAAACAAACGTCTCTGTTATTAGCTGAGGTATAATTCTGTGTAAAATGTACATTAGTACACCACAATCTGAATGAAGGATAATGAGTTATAATTTTCCTTTTTGACAAATTACCTCATTACTGAGAGTGACAAGCGTAATACAAACAAAAGGACCAAAAATGTATCGATTCAGTGACAAAACAGAACTAATGAGAGGAGGATGCATCTCTGACCTGATATCATGTGGGAGTCCTGACTGCTCCAAACTGTACTGAATAACAGCTATTTTGCATAATGTCTTCAAATTGGGGCCTGCAAAAAAAAAAAAAAAAAAGAGAGAAAGTGAGTCAGAGTTGCTAATTATACTCACACTGCATTTGAGCTGTGGGAATTCAATCTGATACTGTCTAATACACATTTAAAAACCATATATTTCCTCTATGTGGTGTAAAATGGATTAGAAAACTGGATACAGAAACAAACAACGAGATTAAAATACGAAGGGAATGACGCAAGTGTTAACTCATCTTGTTACAAATCTGCCTTCTAAATTTACCTACAAACTTCCTCTTAGTATCCTCGTCATGGCTGTTCCACCATATGTTCACTGGTGAACAGAGCGAGGACACACGTGACTGGCACTGGGACGTGTATGGCACAAGGGATGCCACTGGGTACAGCCGGTCCCTGTGCAAGCCCACCTACACAAAGCCACACTGTGACCAGAAGCACTACAAGCTAGTCCTGTGCAGGCAGGATATATGACTATATTTGGCTGTCCATTAGACGGATGTGCCTGCTGTGAAAGCACAAAGCGGGGCCAAGGCCAAGGAGTCTGGTGAGAAATGAAGCAGTGCCGTAAGGGCAAAGTAATGAGCATCAACTCTATTTTTGGTCTATTTTTGCTTTTTTCTAAACTCACTTTCAGCTTCTGAAATGACTATTATTCAAGTTAAAGACTACCTGAATGTGTTTGATAGGGCAGGTCATTAACCAATAGAATACAAAAGGAAGAAAGAAGAAAATGCAAAAAAACACAAGGATACTCACTGAAGTCTAAAATGTACAAGTCTGAGTGATCCATGAGGTTAAATTCATCCCCCATTCCTTGCTCTGGGCAGGGGCTATAAAGAGAAAAAAAACAATTTCAGTGAGGTTAGAGAAGACATTACTTCCTGCTCTCATGAACAAGATCCAAACTTTTGCCTGAGAATGTATTTACAACCCAACTCTTTGACAGAGACAATTGTAGGACCGGAAACACAAAATTACCAGCAGTATTTCACCTGCTGTCCTACTGTTGTTTAATCTGCACCTTCTTTAAATAAGGACTGCCACATTATTGACAATAAGCACAGCCGGTCACTCTGCTCTCTCTATCATGGATGAGCAGGATTTAAGTCCACAGGAAGCGGAGCACTGCAGTGAGACGGCAGGCTGGCCACTGCTGATAGACTCCCAGACCTGTGCAGTCGATGATATCACTGCACATCTGTTTCCTGCCACAGCTAAGCACACACACTCACACATCTGTGACCCACCTGAGCTGACAGCGCCTGCTGTAGTACCACTGTATTCAGGTGTAAGTTTAAAAAAAAATTAAGGTCATGAAAAACCTGACCATGTTTAGCGATTCATAAACCTAAATGTTTCTGTAATAGATAGTCTCTAGCCTTGAGCCTAAGGGAGTTTAACTTTTAGGACTGATTTATTTTCTAAAGGCAGCATTTTATGTGTAGTAGATCTCCCCTCATAACCGTTTTACAGACACAATAACAATGTAGAGAGACCCGTCTAAATAAGATGATGCAAGTTCACTTGACACTTTCACGCAGCCCAAAGGAGAGATTGAGCCAGACCTGTGCATCACTGAGCATTTAAGAGACCATAAATGTGTATCACATAGAAAACACAGCCAAGAGAAGTCTCTACAGAAGCTTTCCAGTTCCTTAGAAAAGCTTTCAGTTAACTGTTTTATGTTTCTTTACCGCCACAAGCTCAAATATATTTAAAGAGGATTTTATGTGGATTTCAAATTAAACAAGGTTTTTCAATTTAAATACATAAGTTTTTGTATATTTCTGCAATCTGTAATGCTTCAAGAGAATGATAAAAATAGGGCAAAAACCCCTTTAAACACCACTGCAAACACATTCTATTAGATGCGCAGAGTTATTTTATTTCTTTAACAGGTCCTCGTCCCACAGCAGCTTATCTCCTTCACTATCTTTTTGCCAATCAATCTCTATTCTTTTCTGCTGTCCTCTCCATCGCATCTCCCTTTCGCTGCGTGTTCAGGATGTTGTAAGGGTTTTACGCTGCTAATCTTCCTTAAACAAACAAGGTAGTGGACTTAAAGCAGCTAGGAGAGGTGCAGAGCACGAGCACAGTAGTCCCAGGGGGCCAGATGGGGAAGTCATTACGGCCCCCCCCACCCTCAGGAGGTGACCCTCTGTACCTTATAAGAACACCCTCTGCTTCTAGAGATAGTTGCAACATCACTCAGACATTTAAATATGCTTATAATAGAAGAAACAAGCAGTAACTTTGAGAAGTGAAAGACACAAAAACAAACTTAAGCATCAATAATCTGACAGTGGTGACAAAAAAGTTGTTACCCAAACTACTCACACCTAAAGGCATTTAAAAAAAATTAACTTAGCATGCATGAATTTGGACAGTTGGAGGAAGCTGACTGAGCTGCTTGAAGAGGGTACACGGTTTTCAATGGTTTTTTCCAAATAAAAACCTTAAAAAAAAACTATAGCAATCATTTGGACTCAGTTACAAAGATGCAAATCCTTTGGGTTATGTCAGTACCAGCTTTGAAACCTAGAGACTATAATTTCTTTTTATGAAATTGTCCAATCACTATCAGGATGACATCAGGCATCACTGTGCAGCAAAGTTCAAGTCCTGGTCTAAATGTGTATTAGTACTTATGTCTCAGCTTTGACTGGGAAATTAAAACAGATGAATATGATGATGATCGGAACAGTGCCTCTAGCAGTAGGTTTAGGGTTATCCTCCAGCTGAAAGCTAAACCTCTGCCCCAGTCTCATATCTTAACAGCCTCTAACAGGTTCTCCAGTATTGCTTTGTATTTAGCTCCATTTGGAAGGTCATCAGAGTAGAAAGGAAAAAACATGTAATCTGATGAGGTTCATTGTTTCTGGAATAGAAAAACACCCTCAGCATGATGCCGCCGCCACCATGTTTCACCGTATGAATGGTGAGGTATTGGCAGTGTGCAATGTTGGTTTTCTGTAACGCATATTGTTATGAATGGAGCCCAAAAGGTTTACATTTGTTCTCATCTGGCCAGAGGCCATTGCAAAGATGGACTGAACATTACTCCATCAGAAAGACGCTCACATTAAGCCTAGTTCTGCTGGAGGTTTCTTCCTGTTAAAAAGGAGTTTTCCTCTCCACTGTCACTGCATGCATGCTGTGAGGATAGCTGTAAAGTCAAGACAAAATGCAAACAAAGATCTACTGTTTCAACATGGTCATCCAAGAGGAGTGTGTTCTGCAATGACTATGTAATCAGCTGGTTCTCCTTAGAAAACTTTTTAACAAATCTGTTTGATTTGATTGAATTCTCTCTGTAAGGTGTCTTGAGATTACATGTATTGAATTGGCTCTATATAAATAAACTGAATTTGATTAAATTTTGTTGTTTTGTTAACAAATCCTCCTTTAAAGTTCTCCTAAACTTCCTCCCTAGAGTTCCTGACCTGGAGTTCCTTGTTTTCTGTTAAACTGTTTATTCTTTAACCCTTCAAAACCGGAGCTGTCACCGCAAAATGACACACGTTCTTTGACTGACCGTAACACTTTCGCCGTTTGTGCTATTGATGTAATTCCAACAGATTTTAAAAGCCTGGAATATTAGCTTTGCATTGATATAGGGCACATTACGGTACTCTGAACCATTGACACGCTGTGCAGAGATTTTGTAGTGGAAAAAAGAGCAGATTGGGAGAGAGCCAGCAGATGACCAAGAGTATTTTAGCAGTGTTTCAGCAATAATTTGCCAGTTATAGTACAGTTTGTGTCAGGTTTGGGGAGAAGAATAGTGAAAAAAGGCAAAGAGCAGTCAGGGAAGGAAGCAAAAGGAGCATCCCTTGAATATGTGAGGAGTGTGGAGTTGGACTCTGCCTTCCAGTGGACAGAAACAGCTTCAAACACCATGGTGTATAAAAATGTCTGGTTATTACTGGACTTCATCAAGTTGTAGTAATTAAATAAAATAATTCAGGAAAAACAAACTGCTTATGAATATGTATTATAGTGAAATAAAATTCTCAAAATTTTTTGACCTGTTTATATCTGGTGTTTATAAAGGGGAAAACTTAAATACGTGTTTTCATTTATTTTTTATTTCACACAATCACACAAAATATTTATAATGTATAAAAACGTCAGTTTCTTTGGAGATTTTGTAAAGTTACACTTGTCATAAAAAGTGGTAAAATATGTCACACATAACTATTTTCTTTGACAGATTTATCAATGAATAAAGAGAAAAAGTACCACGTGGACTGTTACTATTACAGGTGTTAAACGGTTAATACACTCTAATAAAAATCTCTGGCCTTTAGAGGAAAGCTGGATTTATACCAACATTAAATTTTACAGAAGTACCTAGACAAATTCTGTGGGGAAGTTATTGCAATGGATAATATTGAGAGGAATCAATGGGAAGGTGGTTACATGAAATTGATTTACATTGATAAAACATTTTTTGTGCTGTTCTGTCCCATTAACTGCAAAAAAACACATTAAACTTGATTAAATATGGAAAACAGCAAATTGTTTGAAAAGTTTTTACTTTGAAAGTCCTTTGCAGGATGTTGAACATGTTCGTACTGCAATAGTCACTGTGAATTATTAAAATATCAGATTCTAGAGTTAAAGAGAAGTAATACATAGATGTGAAAAAGTACACCACAGTAGTTGTGAACTACTGTGCAGACTCACTTGGAAGAGACGTCACGGGCTATAGATGCTGACATGTGAAAGAGTGCAGATAAGAGGATGTTTTAATAGTAGTAATAGTGTTAACAAGCCAGCGGAAGACTGCATCCTCTAGGATAAAGGTTTCTCACTTGTTCATGGATAATGTCATCTGGGGTGTGAAATTCAGCAGCGTATTAGGAGGATTTATACTTTATTGGTTGCCACAAAAAGGAAGAGAATTAATTGAACTCCAAAGGCAGAAGAACGAGGGGGTGATGGTGAATGCCTGATAGACTGGTGGCCCTAAGAAGCGGGAAAGTCACAGTGTACGACTTTATGTGACATCCTGGTGTTTGATGGGCCACTTTGTTACTTGATCAGCAAAGTATCAGTATGTGTGAAAGTGCTCCTCCCCCTGCAACAGCGGTGGTTCCCAGTCTGAAAGAGGCCTGGGTGATGCTGCTCCCCCCACTAAAACAACACTGGTTGCTATTTCAAACAACACTCAGTAAGGGTGTCTAATCACCTAATTGCCAGCCCTTGCACTGCCTGCTCCACCTAATTATCTTCCAAACTGAAACCAAGGCCTTGGAACTGTAGAAGAGACAGCTAAACTGCTACCCCTAAAAATGGATGAGGAAACATTTAAGAGTCTGTAAAGGAAAGGAAACAATAAACCTTTTAAACTAAAATAACTTTCAGAAAGAGTAAAAATGAAGAAAAGTGACCAAGAAAACACTGGAATCTGAGTTCTTCTATGTACTCTTCAGATGATAACCCTGTCTCTTTTATAATAATGTTTTTACTATCTTCATTGCCCATATCCTCATTCTTGGGCTGATATAATCTGCATCCTTTTCCTTTCTCTCCTTTCTTACAAAACTTCTTTTTCTGAACCCCCTAACCCACAGGAACTCATCACACACAACAACTTCCTGCAAAGCACCTTATCAGGACAGCCAGATGTGCCTTCAAATTATTTCAAAAACCCTATAGAGGTTCTGTAAATTCCTGCAAGTGCTGGAAAAGATTGGGGTGCTGCAGCACAAGACGTTGGAATATAATTAATTCCATTTTCCCACAATTTTGTCGGTTTGTTTAGTCGCCTGCCAAGCTGCTTTCCCTTCTTTTTTAAGATGTTTCTTTTCTTCTAGTCCATCAACCAGGACACAGGGGGTCATTTGGAAAACCACAGGACTATCAGCATTTATCAACACAGGGGGCTCCTATCCTACAAAGCAGAACAAGTAAAGCACTAGTGATAACATTTTAAATTCCAGAATTTATAATAATTCAACTTTAATGGAAGGATTTTTCTAGCATCTCTAGTAATTGCGGCCAAAAAAGAATAATGACCTGGGCTTTACATTTTCTCGATTGAATCCAACCTAAGTTATCTTAAATTGATAGATTAATCCCTCATGTCTTTCAGGGCTATCAGTGCCCCCTCCTGGGTCGTGGCTGGACAGTGGATTAGGGCCTTTAGCTGTCAAGACCTAAACCCCATGCAGAGGTTGAGACACAAACTACATCAGTCCTGCAGGGAGAGACGCCTGACTTTAGATAAGACAAAGGGGATACCAGCCCAAAACAAGCACTTATCTCAAATTTCAGCCACTGTGGATGAAGGCGGCTGGGTGTGCTGGTGATGCTGGATCAGAGAACTGGGAGTCCAAAAGGAAAAGAAGACCCTTCAATCAGGAATTACACAAAAGCCTTTAAAGAGTCATACACCAATTAAAAGTCCTTTGTATTACTTTGTGTTTGTAAATTGTATAAATCTCAATATATTTTGCTAAAGTTCGTGTGGTACCAATGAAATCTAAGACCATTCAATGGATTGTAAACACGTCTACAACCATACTGGAGAGTACTTACTTTTACATGAGGACCGTGGATAATTCAGAAATGGTCAATGGTTTATCCATTAACCCTGTGGTGATACATTATTACTGCAGTTAGTTGGAAATAAAATAACCTTCAAAAAGACACTAAGCGTTTTAGTTTTTGGATTGTTTCTGATGCTCTGATGCAAAGTATCTAGAAAGAGATGAAACATGGCAGACATATTTAAACTGGAGAGCCAGAAGTGTCACACGAAGCTCATCTCTGGACATTACAACTACACAAGGAACACTGTTTCGGGTGCAGAAGGAAACTGCAGGAGCAGCAATCGTAGTTGTTGGCAGCCCAATGACCAAGCAGGAATCATTAAACACTTAGCAGGATCCTTGTACTCATCAGAGGTCCAGTTTGCATGTTTACCTGGGTACCAGACTGTCTGATTTATCGGACTTCTAGCATCGTTTTACACACAGCAGGGCAGCCAAAATAATATTAAAAAAGTTTAGTTTTGATGATTAAAGAACCAATAGAGCAAACCCTCTTAACAAAAACCTTCTCCTGGTATAAGGCACTCTGAACTTCGAACAGCCTAAAGATAATTAAAACAGCTTATTGTATGCTATGTGCATTGCATGTTCAGGCTGCAGGTTATAATTTATTGTTGACAGACAGCATCCACTGCAAAAGTCTTCAAATGGGTTGGTGACAGCATGACCAGGTGATAAATTTAAAAAACTATTGCTAATAAAGAGAAATGATGGTAACATTGCTGCTAAAGTTAAACTGATACCCGACAAACATCTGAAAAATAAGAATAATGAAAAAATACTAATAATTATTGGTTAATTAGGTAAGTATAAGGTAGCTTGTTGTTTTTCTGCTTTTATCATTTGTTCATTAAAAAAATCATGTTCTAAAGAAAGACAAAACTGTATCAATAATAGTTTAGAAAATGCTTTAAAAAGGAAATAAATACTTTAAATGTCAAATGTGCTTGACAAAAGTCTGCAAAAACTTTGAAAACTGATTAATATAAGGTTAGGAATATTTGTCGAATCTGCTATAATTGGTTTTAAACTAAGAAATATGCTTTTGTGTAGGGAAATTATGATAAAATTGTGACAGCCATTTTATTGGAAAACGGTCTTTAGACTGCCAATCCGGATGTGGAGGTGATGCAATGAAATGGTGTTAAAAAAATTCAAAAGGCCTTAACTTCAGGAATGAATACTTAGACCAGAGATGTTCCAACCTCTGCAACACAGACCGAGTTCAAAGTACTAACAGACTGAAAACTATATCCCTTTTTATTTAAAAATGCAAACGTATTCTAAAGTTATTTGGAAAACTGCCCCAATCCATGTCAGTAAGGTTTTAATTCAATCTTATCCATATTACATTTACCCTTTAAAAACCGTCCAAAAAATTTGAAGCTGTTCTGCAAGGAGTGTTTTTTTTTTCACAAAAACAAAAGTATTCATGCAGCTTCAACAAGATGACAAGAGATGTGTTGAGCAAACTGAATGAGCAAGAAAAAAAAAGGCTTCAAACTGTTTTCACAGCAGCTGTTTTCTTAGATACACAGAAATAGACATACACAGTAAATCCAGAGAAACTGGAACAGAGTTACTTTAAACTGCATTGAAATAAGAATACAGACTAAAAAGAATGTTAAGAAAAAGGGATTAAACTACAGCTGAAAAAGCTGTTTACACTAGAACCAACTATAACAATCACAAAATAATATTACCTTGTTTTATACAGGTTATATATTCTAAGGAGCAAATAAAAACATCCCAAAGAAACAACATAAACACAGTTAGAGCATAATTAAAGATGGACTAAATGTTTAATCAAAGAAGGGCTCTAACACCTCAGCAAACACTTGAAGAGAAGAAAGAGATTCTTCACAATATTTGTGTCCCTAATTTACCCTGTATCCTGGTTTATTATGCAGTGAAGATAGAAAGAAAAACAAAAGAAGTATACTTCTCTTGATACGATTTTATGTTTGTATCACGGTTAAATCTTAATTGTGATTTAATTAAGAAAAAAAAGAATAAATACAATCAAGCAGAGAAACTTTTGCTGTTGCCAAACAGAATCGGATGATCTCATTCACTAACCTAAACAGATAAATAAAACCCTATTTTTAAAACAAAATCTTACTGCTATCCCTGTCTTGCAGCTATAAATGTACCAAAAAAGAAAAGTCTAGACCAAGAATATAGAAAACAGTCAACCAAAATCCAGTTGGGATATGTTGCCTCTTATTTAATCAGGCAACATCTAATTTTCTGTTTCTGATTATTTATTTCCCAAATCTGGAAAACAGAAAATGTATAGGGAAGGTATTTCTATTATTCATGGATCCATTTTCTACAAGTTTTTCTTTTTTTTTTTTTGAGTAGGTGAAAATAAGAAAATTATACACAATAAATTCATTAAGCATCCTACTTTAATTTTGAAGGGCTAAACCTCACATTGCTGAAAATTTCCCTCCTAGCAAAAAGTTTAGTCAGAGACCTAAATCCTGTATAGTTTGCATTGGCAGCCGTTATTCAAGAAAAAGACAAGGTCTTTGTTAAACAAATCGATTTACAATAGCATCAGAAAGATTCACTATTTATGGTGTTTATCTGAGCTGCTGCCTAACACTCAATCCTAAGAAGCCCTAATATACACAGCCTGTTAGCAGGTTAAGGAGGGTTAAGATGCAGATGGAATACTATCATGAGCTTGTCTTTGAAGAGTAAATCACAGTGCTGCTGCACCGCCCCAGGGTCTTGTCCCGCCACGCGCGGAGTGCCCCACATCCTGCTGGGGTCACCCTCACTGTTTGACAGGTTTTATCTCAGACATGCTAGCACGCACAGGCAACACACACAGACAATTAATAAAAGGAAACTTCTGGAGCCCACCCTTTGACACTTAAGGCAAAAAAAATGGCAGTCGGTGTTGGTTTGAAATGGATGGTGTGTTGACAAGCATGTCTCTCTGGAGCCAAGAGGACCTCCAGAAGTAGGCCTGAAGATTAACAAGCTGACCCCAAGACTTTAAGATCAATAGTAATAGAGGATTCAATATTTTTACAGCAATATTGGAGAAATGGAAACCTGTTCAACAAGAATGTTTTCTATTTAGAACATTTCTATTGATTACTTTTACAGCGATATTGGACCACACCTCACACAGAGAAACAGCTGCCCACAGATAAAACACAATCCGTCCTTAAGGGAGATATCAAAGCACCAATATTCTGACCTTCACGAACTACTGAACCAAATGTATGCACACTGCAGGACATTCCCTACTCAACAGCTTTCTGTTTTGAAATGACCACTTAAATTCCCCGCAGATTAAATATCATGGTGAGATTTTTGTGGTTTAAACTAGAGGGCAATGTTTTGGCTGGCAGTGAGATTAAGAGCTGTGTGGTCTCTCAGCTTCTAAGCCTTCAGGGTAGAAACACAATAACTGGTGGCAGCGCAAATAAAAATCTCTTCACTTCTGGAAAAGTTTTCCAATCATGAAAAGTTTTTCATAGTAACTTTTTTTTTTTACTTGGGTCTATGTGTTGGCACAACAAAAAATGGTGCACAGTTGTAAAAGGAACAGTAAACAATGCATTTTAAAACATCGTTGACCCACGTATGCTGAAATTAAAATTGTAAGTCATAAATGAAATCTCTGTAGTTGCTTTAAAGATCCCTGAGATTTTTTTTTATCTATTCTTCTTTCCAAAAGTTGCTTTAGGTCAATCAGAATGGAGAGAGAGCATTTGTGAACATAAATGTTTAAGTCCTGCAACAGATTCTTAAAATGATATGGGTCTGTATTTGAAGTCGTTTAGTCTTTTTCAGCCTCTTAACTAGTTTACAGCAATAAATGTGGCTCCATCCATCTTTCCATTAAGTCTCACCATTTTTCCAGCAGCCTTCCAATAGGATACTACTACCACCATATATCACAGTGAAACACAGAGGTGGCAGAGCTCAAATATATTATATATATCTTATAAGAATCCACTATTTGGGGATTTTACCAAGGTTTGCAAAAGGAAAGAAGCCTGAATTGAAAAGCATACCACTTTTATATTTTTACTTGTGAAAAAAAACAAATCCTGAACCAATTAGTAAATATTCTAAAATCTATGAATCGTTTTTAATCCACTTTACAGTTATTTTTCTAATCTCATGAAATCTAATAAGGTAAGGGACTCCAGAACAATGTGTTGAAAATTAAATTCATTAACAGACCAATGTATTCTAGCTTTTGCTCTTAAACATGGCGTTAATAGTTACTAGCTTGTTGATAAAGTTGTTAGCTATACATATGTTACAGGAGACATCTGTATAGATTTTTTTCCATCTCTGAAAACTTTGGATCTAGTAAAGTTCAGCCAGGAAGTACACTTTTGCTTTGTGTTTTAAAACAATAACAAAAAAATCCCAATAAAGTACAGAACACATTTTGGTTGTAAGGTTAAAAAACATAAGTTCTAAGGGGTATGAGAACTTTGGGAAACCATGTACATCCATTGCAAATGGAAAGGATATTCATCGAAATAGTCTAGCAGGGTGACACAAGATGAGAAAGAAACATTAAAAAGATGGGATATAATTGAAATGTCTAAAGTTAGAAGTCCCATCAACAGGCTTTTGATGTCAGCTGGTTCCTGTCTAATGCAAAATGGAAGAAATACAGCAAGACTGACAGGAAAGCAAGCGTATGAGTGTGAATGTGCACCCTGCTGACGTAGGTTTAAAGAGGGGAGCTATGAGTCATGTGAGTGGATCAAGAAAAAACAACTAATAAAATAAAAAAGTCCTATTTTACCAGAGTTCAGAGACAATGATGAACCGGAGCCGTCAGACTGGAGGTTGTAAATAAAAATAGAACAAAAATCTCCAGATTTAACAAACGGTGTAAACAGATGAGCACTGACTTGAAGTCAGCAGAGGAGTAGTGTGACATTTATTATGCAGGAAATTCAAACTTGCAGTCGATCGTCATTATTTATTATTTGTACTTAAAGCAGTAGACCAATCAACTGTTTCAAGCTTAGCAACATTTTTGGAGAAACATCTAATGTCAAACAGATGCCATTTTGAGATCCATTCCCATTTAATCACCTTGTGACGAACTGAGAAACTGGCAGCAATCGTAGAGTTTATTTACTCAATGGGTTTTATCTAATATCTGAAACAAACATATAAGAGCAGACATGTTACAGACAGAGTCTTAATATGTTCTACTTTATTCGCTGTACCTAACAGTGTAGAAGCTGTTGGCATCTCTTATCTATTTATTTATTTGACAGAAAACACCCCTGGCCCAGTGCTTCTTCGTTGAGCCGGATATACCTTTTTGAATAGAGTTCCTATTTGTGGTTTAGCTGTGATTAACTTTGTCTACTCCTTTTCTCTAACAGAATATAGCCCTGTGTCAGTGCTTTGCTGTTTTATTTTGCTAGTTACTCATTTGCTAATTATTGCAGCCAGGTATGTAAACTAATGGCTGGGCTTCCTTGCATAAACAATGTTTTGCTAACTGGTAATATTAATTGTAATTAAATTTTGCTGAGCTGATCTCTAGATGTGGTTTTACGCCGTAGAATCTGTATGTGACAGTATGACCTAGATTTATTGAAGACAGCTTGGGTGGTTTGAACCAAATTTATATTAAACTTTATTTAAAGTATTAGAAAAGTTTGTTCCATCTATTTTTAATGTACTGCCTTAAGATTACAAGTACTGTGAACCGGAACATAGTAAACAAAATACAAAAGAAAAACACACAGGAGGGTCTTCCAAAAAGCCTCACATTACTGGAATCAGTTGTGTTATTAATAGGGCTCCGCATTTATTTGCATGGGCTTTACAATTGCCATTTTTTTGCTAATTTTTTTACAATTGCAATTTCTTTGCAAATTTTTTTTTTTTTGAATCTCAGAGGAACCAAGTTTCGGTCAAGTGAAATGTCTTTTTAATCAATTAGAGGTAATAAAGGGATGAAAAGGCACAACTTCTCCTTCAGCTGGGATCAGTTAGATTTTTGGCAAAATCATAAGTTAAAATTTCAGCACAGTTGTTATAAAAACTAATTATAGAAATATAATTTACAAAGAAGATCACAAAAGAAGAAATCTAACAGTAAAATCGTTCACAGATCTGTGGCAAATTCCCCTTCACACATTCTGAGCTGTCTGCTCCCAGCATGCCAATCTGTCATGTCCTTGTTCACATCCTGTCCCTCATAGGATGCCCTGTTCCTACACTTAAACTGCTTCCTGAACTAGCCCAAACTGGGATTATCTGCAATTAAACAATATGTGATGAATGCCAAAGATGACACCATCGTTCCAGCAGGAGATTCATAATATATGTGCCACTGCTTTCAGATGCAACACTTAACTATTCATGTATAAAATACAACAAAACCCGAAAAGTTTTAAATCTGCGTGGTGTGTGTGCTCAGTTGAAGGTCAGTGCAGGTGGAGTTGGTCATGCATGGGGTCGTCCTTCGTGGAGGAGTGAGCAGGTCTCAGTAAATGAGGGCAACAGAGGCATTGAGGGCATATCAAATTGCCCCTGGTGAGAACAACGGTCCCTAAGGTCATAAATCAGAGATGGGGCAAAATTTCACGCCTTTCTGTAGCTTAGCAGGCCTGTTTAGACTGACAAAAGTGGCACTAAAAGCACTGCTACTAATGCTCAGCCTGTCACTGACACAAAAACGTCAGCTCAGTAACTCTGGGGGAACCTAAGGAGAGACTCACAAACATTGCGGCAATTTAATATCCATTTAGCTGAAAATTAAAATCTATTACTTTTTGATTTCACAAATAAATACTTAAATGAATTAGATAAAAGTTTAATAATTTAGATTGTATTGCTTATTTCTAAATGAATATATATATAGAATTTTCTAACAGGCTGAAAGCAAAGGCATTGTTGTACTTAGTTGTTTTATTGACCCAAACTAAAGTAATAAATTACATCTGACCAAATTCCTGCAAGTAAAACAAATATCATAAAGTGGGGACAAATATCAACAGAAGGGGTTCTGTTCTGGATCAGTCTGAAAGGACAACCTAGCAGGAAAACAAGATGAAGACAATAAATTTCAACACAATTTCCTTAGACAACCTAGAAAAATAGGGGAGGCCTAGAAAAAACACAAGGGAAGTGTCCAGAAGATAATTCATGATGGCCTGTAAAAGCATTTTTCAAGGGTGCTGAAGCCAAACACCAATAACTTTTTACCCCACTTAACTGCTCTTGTGCAAAAATAAACAGAACGGATTGACAAAGGGTAATTATAAAGTCTATATTTTCTCTAAGCAAGCAGTTAATTGGTCTTTATTGATGTAAATCATCCCAGGACTTAAAAATGTAATGAAGCAGAATAGGACAACATTCTAAGTAAAGTGAGCAAATGAGTCCAATGAGAAGCTGCTTGGGGTTTGTTTGTGTGTCTAGTCTGTGCATGTGCTTATGGGAGTTCCTGTGTTTAAGAGGCTTACATGCGCTCATATAAACAAATGTGCAATTCAAGGTGAAATAACCTGTGTGCTCAGCTTTCTTAGGGGCTTGCAGGATAATACATTCATTTGTACAGTAACAGAAAACCACATCTTGGCAGCATTGAAAACTACCTAACATCCGCTTGGCAAACAAATCTTGCTTATAAGAAATACTGCAGACAAAACAAAAGATTTTTCTAATAAGAATACAAGTGGGGAAAGTTTACATATGTTAACCCATGGTCTTACTCTGCTTAAGATTTTAAACAGGATGTAAAGAGATATTCTGTCATGTCTGATTTCTTCCTCTCCACACTTCATCAGCTTAAAGACACTCCCTTCACCAGACTCCTCGCTATCTGCTCTCAACAGGAAATCATGAGTCCTTAAACTCCCACTAATCCCAGAGGAAAACCAAAACAATAGAGAATTTTTCAAATTAGGTTTTTATATTGGTTTCCTTCTCAGAACCATGTAAAAAACAAGAATACAAGTTTCATCATTTTGCTAAGGATTCATTGTTGGACATTTTTAAATATTCAAATAATTTATGATAAACAGCCCATACTTGTGTAGAGCTTTATCAAATCTAAAGATCCCAAAACGCTTTACACATTCTCCCAATAACTAGCTGATGATGGTAAGCCCCCACTGCCCTGGGGCAGACTGGCAGTAACGAGGCTTCTATACAATCAGCGCCACCTGGCTCTCTGACCCCTAACAGACAAGGCAAGTTAAGTGTTGTGCCCAATGCACAGACTGAGCCACCATATTTTGTAAATATAGCACAAGGCTAATACATACTTATGCAAACGATGAATGCGTTTTTAACTAATAGCGCAGGAGTGGGGAACCTAAAGCCTCTGGGCCGCATACAGCTCTCTGAACCCTTTAGTCCGACCCCCCCTTGCATTTTCAAGTGAATAAATGAAACAATTAAAGCTTGGTTAAAAACAAAAAATATATTTCTGATATATAAGTGTCAGTAATGCACGTATCTTTTCTAAAATGCCATTAGTGTGTCTGTGCATGGCTGTTTGTCCAGTGTGTCTCTGTGCCACCCCGTGATGAACTGGCAAACTGTCCAGGGAGTACTCCCAAAGACTGCCATAGCCTTGCACCAGCCGTTCAATAATTACCCAATTTCCCTTCGGGGATCAATAAAATATAATAAAATTGAATTAAATAACCTTGCAAGAATAAGCTTTTGGAGATTATAGATGGAAATATAAAATAGCTAAAGTATACATTTGTATTGTGTCATCTCTAATTTTATTGTATCTGCAAATCCTTTAGGGTATACCAAAAACCTCCCTTCAGATCGAAGACTGACACTTCTGTCCATTCTTCTTTCAAAGCAGGTGAAGCTCAGTTAGATCTGGTTAGGTAGGGGGCCTGTAGACAGATTCCTATTGGTATTCTTATTTCCTTTAGATATGCACTGGTTCCAAAACATCTTCTGTTCACCTTAGCATGTTGACAATCCTACAGGTACATGATCTCAATGAGCATTTACAAACATGCTGCTATTTGGACACTTTTGCAAAATGTGAAGGTTTAACATTTTGCAGGAGAATCTATTCTAACCTTTTGATTTTCATGTTCTTCTCAAACCTGTAAAGTTTAATTTGACAATTAGTTTTGCTACTGGCACACCTGGTTTACCCCATTGTTGAGAGAAAAAAAAAAAAAAAAAGAATATCTCTTTTCTGTTCTGGGTGTTGTTCCAAGTTTATTTTCTGCCATACATACAGTATGCATTTAGACCAAAAAGGTCAACATGTTTTTCCCCTGGGACAAGCCTTTTCATCCATATGCATGCTGTTCTTTGTGTTCATCCTCTACATGGTTTGTAACAAACTATAACGGGTGTCCTAGTTGTTTTATCCCTGTCGCTCTTTCATAGTAGCCACATTTGTGAAGAGTACTAGTAATACTTCTCATTTCGACAGATCTAGAAACACAGAGTTATGCATCTATGCAGCTCATCAAGAGTTACCACTGGATACAAATATATGTTTTCAAAATTTTAACTTAACTTGGTTTACCAGATTAAAACTATATAAATACACAATATTTTGTCTAAAACATGAAAGAATTCAAAATTTTCAAGGGGCATTTTTATTTTTTTTCTTGGCACTGTATGTGAATGTATATGTACTTTTGGACACATTTTCAAATTCCTACCAGACTTCAGTGCCTGTAGACAGAGTGGAGCTACAAAAACCTTATCCTCGGCTCTCTAAAACATTGTCAGGTTGTCCCTGTGGGGTCTGTCTGATAACAGTAGTCTTGTTGATAACACTATCCCAGGACTCAGACAACTTTAGACCATGCCAACACCATAAGCTGCCTCATTAATCTGCTGGCTACTGGCCTATCAAGTCCGTCACCAGCCCAGCGGCACCTAACCAGCTTCAAACCCCTGGCTATCACTACTGTCTTACAAGCAACAAGGGGAATAATCAGCCTGCTGTCTACAGGCGGCAGACCCTCCACTTTGTTGGTTTAAAAAAAAATAAATAAGGCAGTCCTTTTAAAGTCAGATGATTAACAAGATGAAATACTGTTCGCTTTGTGAGTAAAAAGTCAAATTTCAAAAGGATTCTATGCATTTAGACAGCTACAAAATAAATCTATGTACTAAAAAATATTCAAAAAACATATATATTTTTTTTTAAATGTCAAACAAAAATCCTATTTCACTCTTGATAACAGATACAACAATGAAATGCTGCATCTCTAAAACCAAACAGCAATATAAAAGTGCACAAGGGTGTTTTCACACCAAAAGTTTGTTTACTTTAAACCAAATCCACACAGATAAAACATCAAGGGAAAAAAATCTATCCCTACAAAACAAGAAAGATTGCTCGGTCTCTTTATTGGAAGGGGAAGCTGTGTTTTGTTCATACTATTTCTGCACCATTTCTACGCAAAGTTATCTGAGAGTTATTTCAAATTATTTTTGAGGCCGTTTTAAAGCTGCATCGGTGTTTTTGCTTTAGAAAAACTGCGGCGCCATTGCTTATTTTGTTTGCTTTACAGCATCCCACAATGCAACGCACACAAACATCGACAGGGAGAGCAGATAAAAGTTTGATAGTGTTTAAACACTCCCTCTGTGGTTCAGAAAATAAAACAGTATATGTAAAGAGATTCTTGGAGGGAAAAGAAAATGAACATTATAACTATTAAAAACCAAAAAAGAAGATTAACGCAGAAGATTAATTATAAACAATGTTTCAAGATGGGATGAAGAAGTAGTTAATATCAATTCTGGAGCACATTCAAAGAGCCCAGGAAACTGTCAAAAAACATTTAAAATGTACTGTTTGTTCATGTTTTAAGAAAACATTATGAGAAAATGCATATTTTAATTTTTAGGATGAAATAAACATGAGAGAAGATTAATGGAAAATGTTGGCATTATAAAGTTAATTTCACTGCTGAATATTTTAACTAACATCAATCTGAAATGTATAATTGAATTTAAATCTGGACTAAACTGGATTGATTTTATCATATTTTTTCAGAAGACCAGTCGTACCTTTCTTCCAAATTGCCACAAGACAGCATGTTTTAAATTGGTGCAAAAGGAAATATGCAACAATGTGAATATAAATGTCTCACTGTAAATAAGATGAAACATGATTTATCAAACAATCATTTACAATTGCTTGATGGTACAAAAAATCCATATCGCTGCAAATATATTAGACAATACTTTCATAAGTAAACAAATCAATGAGGCTAGCTGTTTAAAGTAAAACAAAAAAAATGTTTCCTTAAATAGATCATGAACCTAAAAGTATTTTTCTTTTCTTCCTTATTTATCTTCTTTTTTTTTTGAGAAAAAAAAGACTGGCAGGTATACGTCTTCTTACCTGGTGCCTCCAAAGAGGACGATTCGATCTCCAACCATACAACAGCACTGCCGCCG
Organism: Jordanella pulchra; assembly: GCA_034780135.1. NCBI lineage: Eukaryota > Metazoa > Chordata > Actinopteri > Cyprinodontiformes > Cyprinodontidae > Jordanella > Jordanella pulchra. The sequence goes on along the minus strand of JAUZNJ010029545.1, from coordinate 13,937 downwards.
CCGTGGACATGGGCCTTTCCCCTTTGGCTCGACCTTTTTCCACGTGAATGCCTCTGTTGTGTAAAAATGCAAAACAAATTAACCATAAGGATATACAAGCCTTTTTTGTACTCTGGTTAATTAAGCCTAAATATAGTTTAATAAAGTACAAATAATTCTCCTCTCTCAATTGAGATTGTCTTTAATAATCTCAACAATCATTCAGCCACCCATTAAATTAGGATTTGTTAGAGCTACGTCATTTATTCTCTGTCACTTCAGGTTACATAATCTAATACCGTTTTCTTTATTGATCCTGCAGCTCAACAGCTTCCTTTTTTAACAACAGGCTTAGAGATGAAAAAACAATTCATGAGAGAAAACAAGATCTAATCTTAATGTGAATTTCCTTTACAACATGCTGCATGAAGCAGCTTATTCAAGTAAACAATAAAGAGAAGTTTCTCTCTTAGAAATACTGTGTTTCCCTCCAGTTTCTGTTTTTGTATACATGTAAAGTAACAATGCAGGAAACCAGCTCAAGTCTCTAACATCCTGTGCTAACATTTTGCTTTTAGACACAGGAATGTACTGAAATCCAGTGATTTGTCAGGATTCCAACCAACTATGAATGACAGCCTTCGTATTTCCACCAGAGCTCCTTTTTGCTGCTCTGCATCAGAGCATGATGACGTTGATGTTTCTTTGTTTTGTTCCATATAAGGCTTAATCGCAGCCTCACAGTCTCATTCTCAATCATTACTACATCGCTATAGCAACTAGTCATTCAAGCTTTGAGTGTCATAAGTATGGTGCTGCCATCTAGTGGACAGCAAATCTTTTGTATAAATAGGTAAATAGTTGAGGCCTGGTTCAATCAGTTCAATCCACATTCATGGTTTCACAGAAAACTTTGAAAACATCCATGTGTGAATTTTAATTCAGCCCAATTTACTCCAAAAAAAAATAAAATAAAAAAAAACCTGAAAACAATTCCGGTTCTGGAGCAAAAGGCAGTTTCTCAGAAGGTACAAATCCTAAGGCACAACAGGCTTATTTTTTTGTAAAATTGTTTGAAAAGCATGAAACATTTCCTTCCAAGTGACATTAAAGCTCAAAATTATGTCAGACAAATTCCAAAAAACACCACAAATTGTCCCAAAAGACAATAAATATCACCGATTTTACTATCACACCAAAAAGGAATAGAATCATAATACCAAAGGTGTGTTTCTTTAGCTATAGCAGGAATCTTTTGTTGCCACAAGAGCACATTTTATTCCCCAAGAGAAAGCAATTAAAGTGACTTGAGAGCTGACATTTGTCAGTCCTCTGGGGCTGAACTGCTGTCAGGTTTTCATCTGAGTAGTTCTAACCCAACAGATATAGCATCGGGGTAACAATGCACAGTAAAACGGGAGCAACAACGTTGTGAAACTGGCAATAATGTTGTGGGGTAAAAGGACTGTCTCCAGATAAAAGGAGAAAAGTGGGTCAGTGCAAATAGGCACTGCAATAGCTGCATTTCTGCTAGAGACATCAACAGAGATAACCCTTGAGGAAAGAAGGGTTTCTTAGAAGGACACAACATCAGCAAACGATAAAATAAGACTTTTGTCCAGATAAGATCAAAGAGGAAACAAATCACCTGGATTAAATTTCCAAAGATCATTGAAGTGCCGGTCCAAGCGGGCATTGTAACCTCCAAATATGTAGAGCTCCCCATTGTAGCAAACTGTGGACAAATAAAAGGAAAGAAAAGAAAGAAAAGAAATGTGTGAATAAAAAATAGCAACTCTTTAAATAGAGTATCCTCATAGCTTTATAGATATGAATGTCATATTTATTCCGTTCTTTTTTAAATCCAGAGTGGAAAGATTATACCCACAATTTTAATGAATTTACAAAAGCTGTACTGTGCAAAAGTGAAAACTGTATCATAGATGTTTTTTCAAATCAAATTCAAGCATACATGTAGGTTCAAATACACCACTTCTTCAGATCTTTTCTTAAAGCATAATTTGCCCACCTTATAGAATCTAAAACTGGTTTTAATGTAAATAAGTCCAACACATTCTTGATGGGTGCAAAACGACTGAAATTTTTTTCTGGAACTCTCACAGTGATGTTAATCTGAGTATTGGTTGTGGTGTGGGTATACTTGAACATATAAGCTAATTTTAGACTATGTCTAGATTAGAAAAAAAGTCATTGGCACCGGAATCTGGATTAGATGTGTACCATTACATCTACCACCAAAAACGTAACTCAAAGGCATTATAAAAAGCTCCAAACAAATGTGACATACATGCACAATATGAATATATGTAAGCTTTTGACAATCTTATTGTCGCATAAATCTCAGAAAACTATTAGAAATATAAAACCAAACATTTCATAGTAACACCCAGTGCTTATGTGTGTTCCCATCTCTCACAGGCTGAATGACTCCTGCGTCCCTCTGGCGATAGCTGTGTGGAGGGGGTGCTCAGCCAGCAGTTGGTCTCTGTGTCGAACACTTTGATTTTGTTGCAGTAGATCTCATTGTTGGAGTGAAAGGGGCCAAAACGGTCTGCCCTGCCTCCAAACACAAACATTTTTGTCCCAATGATGGTGGCAGAGTGGAAGTCTCTCCATCGTGCTGGATTTCCCTTTATAGAAAGCAAAAACATTCTTGACAGCAGTCTGCTATCAAACATTTCTGTACAGCTGAAGCAATGAATCGTGATGTTGCCGATTATCATAATCTGTCAAAGCCAACATATTTAGTCGTCACAATACTTATGAATTTACCTTTATTTTGAATTTGCAAATTTCAAATTTTTCAATACTAACTGCAGGCTTTTATATTAACAACAAAAGTATTAAATACCTCATGAGGCAATATGTTGGACTCAAAACTGAGCTTACGAGTAAACTTTTACAGGCACACAAAGCACTGTGAATTTTACCACACCCTTATAATGAATATATAGTCTAAACACCATCTGCCAGACAACATGAACAAGGCTAAAACATGGAAAAGTTTCAACCATTCCCAGAGTTGGGTGGTCTATAAAGATTACTCAAAGAATGTCACTACAACTTCTAGAGATCAAAACAAGAACAGAGAACGTCTTTAGCCCTAAAAGCCTGACTTGCCTTACTTAAGGAAAAGCATTGGCCTCTATGGGAGAGTTCAAAAGCCAAACCACTGCTGTGTCCTGTTAGATCTGAGATACAAGTAGAGCCATTTCAGAGATAGACCGATCAGACAGAATTATATGCCTCTGCTCATATTATAAATAGTGGAGACGGACAGAGTGGAGAGTGGTGTATACAATATACACCTTTTCAGTTAGTTTTTGTATAAAATTATTTCAATGGAAGTTGATTATCCAAGCAACAGGCACCTGTTTTTGTCAGCATGCTGTTTCTGCGGGCGCTCCTGTTAGGGATTTGTCACAGCTCAGATCCCTCAGTAGGTTACACCTGTCATGCATTTAAAATGTTTTCTACACCATTTTATGTTGATTTTAGTGATTGGGGAAGAAGAAGCAGTAACATTTAAACAGTCAATTTATATTCTGTCTTATCTGTTCGGTCAGTAGCTGTAAACTGTCCAAATGAAGGAATCACATTGGGATGAAGAGTATCTTTCATCAAAGTGGACTAGTTACTCCAATTACTCTGCTATTAGGATTGACTTAATGTTAGTTAAATGTAGTGATACAAGCATGATGCCTTGCTTTATGAGAACTTTAAAGACTTCAGAAGCATGAATTTTGGTCTCCTTGAAGGAGAATGTCTGGCCATTTGTTTGTGACCTTAAGGTCAGTTGTACTTTGGTTATGCAGTAGAACAATGACTGAAAGCACATCAGCATGTTTGCCCCAGAATGTCTCAGAAAATAAATAAATAAATAAATAACGGTTTTAAGTGGCCTAATAAGAGTGTGGGCATAAATCAATAAAGCACCTGTGGTATGGCCTCAAACTGGGTGTTTGCGTTATTTTGTTTTTTTTTTAAAAAAACACTTTTTGCCTGAATTCATACAATTCAGAAAAGAACAGTTAGTTGTCTCAGATTCCTACATGGTGATGTAATCAACCCACTCACTAATTAACACCAGTTGTTGCCAAGGGAAAAAAAATATCTTTTATTCGTTTTTTTCTTTTTTACCTGTTTTATATTTTTTCGACATACATATATGTGTATATATATATATATATATATATA